>JABSTT010005467.1:0-17096 GCA_013339685.2 Hyalomma asiaticum | reverse complement strand
TACCTCTTGTGCACGGCATATCAGCTAAGAAAGACTTGATATATGCAATTGATGTCACGGTATGTTTCCGTGAATAATCGGGATCGAGGGGCAATCTGAATTGTAGTGAACGTGGACCTATTAAGTAAACACACAGCTACGCAAAGTATCACGTGACGGTCGAGCGGTAGGGACATGGGCAAAGCAGAGCCGCAAGCAAAGTTTTGTGGTTTTGGTGTGTTCTGGCCCGTGCGTCACACCGCGCGACCGCTCTAAGTGCCGCCCACTCTGCACCATCAAGAATCTAGGCCCTGCACAGCGGCATCAAGCGAGCTTGTTCCTTCCGCCAGTCTTAGACACATCCGCGTGAGCTCTGCGTAGCGAGGGCATTACTGTCGTTGCGACTATATGGGAGGCGCCTGGAAAGGAGCAAGGAATGAGGACACTGCTACGAAGTAGGCTGAATGTCTTATGTATGAGGAGATACCGCGTGCGCCAGCGATGGCGACCTCGCGAATTCCACAGTTGACAGCCCCCCCCCCCCCCCCCCAAATCGCTTCTTTTCATCCTCATTAAAGATGCGCTGAGCGTTTCACCTCCGCTTCGACGCAGGCCTCCACAGCGGTGTGAAGTTATCGTATTCGCTATGCGGGCGAGGGAGAGGGCACGGGCTCGTTTGATCACTGCTTGAGCCGCTTTCGTCCTCCTGCTCGCGTGCTTTTCCCCTGGGGTTCAAGGTACGATACGAGTAGGTTTGTTAGCAATTTGTCCTTTATAGGCGTAATAAAGGTGACGGAGGTGATACAATCCTGTGGATACCGTCCATATAATTGCTATCGCATTAAAAGTATACACAGCTCGAAAGATCCAAAACTAGCGCCTCGTTCACTTGATTAATGCAGAAATTGTTAACAAAATTTAGAAATGCATCACCAAGATGACTGATGACTCACATCGTCAACAACTTCAAATACCGGCCGTTCGCCTAGCGATCAACAATAACCTGCATTCCCAGACCGGGCAAATGAGGGCATGTTGGAAAGACGAGTGAATGTTAACTTTTCGAGCCTGATTCCGAATAAAATTGACGCAATGTCCTCCAATGTCCTCCGTAATGTTCTGCAAAGAACTTTGATGCAGACCTCATACTGCTAGAACATTGCGTCCGGAGTGTCAAAACAAGTGAGCCACTTCTGATATGCTTTCCACAAAATGTGAAGTACATCGTGCAGCACACTCTTAGCACGTTAACTTTAACTAAAGGGGCATATTTTCACATTTTTGTGTACCTATAATCTATAAGTTACCATGCAACCTATGTAAAATTAACCTGTAATACAGGTATACAAACTCGCTCTTTACCATACACGTTACATAAGTAACCTTTAGTATCTGCTTACAATATTGGGCGTCTTCCTAAAGAATAGAGATTACATAGTAATGTACACACGTATACTCTCTACATAAAGCGGCATGAAGGCGATATTATGCAGCCACTATGCCGCTTGTCGAGTGCGTGCCTCTTCCTTCTTTCGCTCTTCGTTCTGAGAGACGTTCGCTCCCCACCTGCTCCGACCAAGCAGGTGTCACCTAGCAACGTAAATGCGGCTCACTTTCTTTCGCCCTTCGTTCTGCGCGTGCCTCGTCTTTATTTCGTGCTTTCGGCAGCGTTACTACACTCTTAATCTGGATCCACATAAGATCCACTTAGTAGCTGGAACTTTTTTGCAAAAAAGTTCCGCTTATATATTTGGAACCACGTTCCACATACTTTAAAGAGTATATGGAACAGTGCACCACTTATTTTTACCTATCAATTATGTGGATCGTCGTTCCACATAAGAGTATATGGAACCCTGTTCCAAATAAAAGGGTCGTTTCAGTTACTGGAACGGTGATCCGCATAAAACAGTAATGGTTGTATCCGGTACGCCGTTCCAGGTACTTTCAGACCTGCTTTTTATATAAAACAATGTTCTAATAGACAGTTAGGAAACTGTCCTATGGGTTCCCACTTCTGCAATATTTTTGCTTTCCCCTGTCCGTACAAACTGAGGTCATATGCCAAGCTGGCTTGGCATGTGGCCTGCGGTGATACTAACAATTGGAAAGCAGAAATTTTAGCAGCAGTGCAGTCCCTGACAGTTCCCGACAGTTGCCTATTAGAGCAAAGTTCTACATAAAAGGAGGTTTGATGTACCTGGATTGGCAGTAGAAAGCTTGGCTTCACCTGCCGGACCATGTTCTGGCCTTTAGCTGCATGTAAAACAAACAAGGTACCTAAATTAAAACACCTATGAAACAAATTATTACACTGCTTTTCAAGATGAGTAAACTTTATTGAGTGGCAGTATTGCATACATTGAAGTCATGTTCATTTCAAATTTCATTGAAAATGACTAGTCAACATGGAAAAAATACCAAAAAGCAAAAAGAAAAATGGCCCGAGACATAAGTGCCCCACATACAAATAAACTTGCAGATCGCCTGCGAAAAAAAGAAACCTTAAACAAGGCTATAAAATAGGCTGGCTTATCACAGGAAATAAGGTAACTAAAATGCGCAAGTACCCATCTGCCATTTACCGAGTTTACGCATCCCCGTTCCAAAAGAATTCAGTACTCTAAGAAATATACGAAAAAGGCATAAAACAATGGGCTTACAGAGTTGAATTAAGACAAGACCAATGAAGAATATGTAGTGGATGAGTTATTAAAGGGAAGAGACAATGCAAGCCCCCCAATATAAAGAATGAAACCTTTGCACACAAAAACTTGCCAAAAGCCATCTGGCAAATATCGCAACAAAAGCAACACTAGAAACAACACAGTTGGCAGATCACAGATGTAAGTATAATACAAAGCTAATCATGCCCAAAACACTATAAGCCCCTGAAAAAGCCTCCCACTCCAGGCAGGTTACTTGTCCCAGCATTGTGTACTTTGGGATAACTCATCCCAAACACTACCAAGAAAGCTAGTGTAAATGTTTACAAAATATCCTGCCCCAAAAATATCTGGAATCATGTTACACATTTTTAAAAGTCAACAAGGCAGCAGTGAAATATAAAGGTATGAAACCCTGAAAAATAAGAGAGATCTCTAAATACCCAAAAAACTCTGACCTAAAAAATACAGGTGAGATATCATAAACAGAAAGAAAAAGAAGAGCCTGCCTTGAATCCTACAGCCAGTAGTTTGCCTTGGTGATAAAAAATCATAAAGGGCATGACTTCTGTGTTGCAGCTGACATTCTGCTTCTGCCTACCAAACATTTAGCACGTCAATACTAGGCCTGACCGCTTGAGGTTTTTCTATAGACTTTACCTTACATGACATGAAGCCACTGTCAAATGGCTCACCCTTCAGAAAAACTCTCTGTACAAGTCCCAAATCTATTGAAAAGTGCATGGGTATGACAGGTTTACAATGAAATATACAGTGAACAGGAGGGTGGCTGACTTCTCAGGTGATGATGCAGGTGGTAAAGCCACAATGTTTTCCTTGCAGGCAATTTCGAAGTTGCCATTCTTTTTTGAAATGCATGGGTCTGGTGGAGACCTATTGCCAAGTTCTTGTTCCTTTAAAGAAAAGAGAAGCGGCAAATTTTAAATAAACAAAGGCTTTAAATTCTGTTCATGACTATACCGACTTTATAAAGCTCATTTATTTCGCTATGATTTCTTGGTTTCCATTCTTTCAAACCTGCAAAAGGTGCCAGTGTTCACAAAAAAATCTATGAGCATGCTGCATCTAAAATTACTTAGTGTGAACAGAATCACTGCTTTATTTCTGAAAAAAAGCATTACCCTTTTCTGGTTGAATGACCTGAGCATAAATCGGCTTTTCCAGCCTTGAGGGATCTCTAGTTACTAACCAAACAATATATTAATTATTGCACGCTTCATACTTCACGCACTTACCAACTACAAATAAATGTCCTCTTTACTCCATTATCTGCTGTCCAGTACTGTTATGATGCTTAAGATAAATTACAGGTGAAACATGATTTAAAAAGTCTGATCTAAAATTCACCTTTCCATACTTTTTTAGGTATTTTTTCTAGGGAACTACAGCCCCGAAGTTGTTTTTTAATCAGTCCCTTTTGATTCAAGACATAAGAAAGTGTCATCTTACTGTAGTAAAAGCTTCAGCATCAGCCTTCTTGGGTCGAAGAAATTCTTCCAGTCCCATGAGATTTCCCCAGTCCAAAATCTCTTGCATTTTGCTTAGCTTGGCCTCCACAGCCTCCACTGCGTCTTTAAACCTTATTTCTGCTTCAAAGGCAAGCTGAAAGAAATGAACATTGATTGACACTTTATGGCCCAGTGAAACAAAAACAGGCCCTAGAATAGCTTCAAACACTTTAATCCTACTGAACGATAGATGAGAGAAAATATCTTTGCACAACTACTCAAGCAGTGGAGTTGACTCTATATTGATCTTGACTTAGACGACATCTTTTGATTTCTGGGGTTTTACATCCCAAAACCAGCTGCAATTATAAGAGGCGCCCATAGTGGAAGGCTCTTATAATTAAATTTTGACCACCTTGTGTTCTTTATCGTGCACTGACTTCGCGACAACCACACATAGTAATATCCATAAAAAAACCCTGATGTTAACACTTAAAATGGATAAATGCATTCTACCTGATTGCAGAAAATGTATGCACATAAATGAAAATTGATACCATAGTTGACGAGATGGCAAGCAGCTCATCAACAAAAGAAATAGAAAATCCTCCTGTCTGGAAGCTAGAGCTAAGGAAATGACACCGGGGTACAACCCAAGAAGTAATGGCAGTGAGCCAATAATGCATTTTCATTCGAGAATCTCAAAATACCTTACACAAGTGCAGCTCCCAGCTGAGTAGCAGCACAGGCATTCCTAACATTCCTTGCCTGCCACAGCTGTGGCCAATAGGCATAAATGCTTGGATTGACAGCCAGCACAACACTAAATACCTGCTAACATCTAGTGGTTCCCAATGATTAAACGCCTTTGAAAAATGAAATTCTCACCTTCAGTTGAAGAAGCGCGTCAGGATTTGGGACTGGGTTGTTGGAAGCATGGTCACTTTCTGCAGGCTTCCCCAATACTTTTCCCATCAGAAGCAGCCACGTTTTCCTCGTTCCACTCACAGACCGCATGAATGCTTTCTGAAATAACATGAGTCAACATTGAAATACATGGCGGTACATGCCTCACATGGTAGTGGCCTCTCCCGATAATGCAGGAATCGAGTGCTCAATATGGAATGGTTATAAATATGCTATTACATTTACCATAACGAAATCTGTAACAAATATATTCAGAATGTGTTTTTTAATGCTGCTGCCATGTATAAACATTACTGTTCAAGTCACAGAATGTGATAAATTTTGTGCTGCGGAGCAAAATGTATGTAACAAAGGTGTGTCCATCTCAGACTTATCCTCTAGGTATATACCCTGCGTGGTGGCATGAGTGAGCCAAGCCAGGACTGCTGGTGGATTAGGCTGCTGCATAACATTTTCACAGATCATAAGTACATGCCTATTACGTGCATTTTCGATGAAGATTTTAATGTTGCATCACATTCTATGGTCTGGCAGATGCATCTGAAAAGCTGAATCAAACCTTATTTACCCATCCAATATTAATCTAAAACTAGTGTCGCTTATGAGCTTCACCTGTATTTGGGGGTACCCCCCCCCCCCCATAGATTTATACCACTTCTTTCAACAGCAGACCACATTAGTATGCCCCACCCTGACAAACTAAATCAACCAGTTTACAGGGCATTGGTGAACATTTATTTAAAAAGGTGTGAAAGCTCTCTCCATATGGTTTGCGACTATGTTATACAACATAATTGACACTCACAGGGTAACAAGATAGTAATTTTGAATTTATTACCTATTTGTTATTCCTTTTACAGCCTGTTTCAAGCAGAAATTCACTAATTTTTAAAAATCTTCATACCAGGGGCTTATTTGGTCAGTGGAATCAAATTAAAAAATAATTAAATTTCATGTTCGTACAACCACATGCTTTTTTTATGAACACTAATGCCAATGTATCTTCAAGCAAGTACCATGTGAAAACAGGTACCACATGAATTACTGTGTTAAATAGGCTGCAGTAAACATGGACCGGAGAAAGTTAAAAGCAATCAATCAGGATCTTCACTGCACAGTGAGACAAAAGTTATAGAAAGCCCGTCTGTAGCAAACTGTGTGGCATGCGAACAGGCTAACATATCCGATGGAGCAGACAACACTAGTCACACTTACAGGCCACGGGGGCACTTTGTGCACCGGGAGCTAAAGAAACTGAGGTGAGAGCTAAACCACATTAAAATCAGTTCCTGTGGGGCCCAGAGAAATGGCAGCACCTCTCAAATAATGAGTGCAGCAAAAAGCAGAAAATTTTAACCTTCAGTTACTGCCACAATGTTACGGCAGCAACCACGTAGGACATGTTCACAATGCCATATTGCAGTAGGAAGCCTCAAAAGGTAAACATAGCAAAAATGTAAGATATTGGTCATTTTTAACCACCTGCTCAATCCAAAACAGGCTGAACATTAAACTATTGCTAGACATGGTATAGTTCTCACAGAGCAGTCAAAATACCAATGTGCACAATGAATTTTAGGTTAGCATTTACTATGAACACTCCTATGAACCGAGTTGTGCAAAAATTAAAGTACTAACTTACCCAACCGAAATTAAGATCTGTTTTTTTGCCAGGGCCTCTTGCATCAAACTGCATTTCCAGGAAAGTATCCGCCAATGTGCTACCACCTTCTGACTGCCGTATTCAGACTGTTGATCAAGTTGTTTTCACTGAAAAGTTGTTTGACAAGTGATTTGTAATCCGACAATACCAAAACAAAGACAATGAAGTTCCAAAACTGATGGTGCGTACTTCCTTCAAGAATGTAATAATTTCATCTCGTAATTGGGCATTCATGTGGGGCCTTGTTTTGACAGGCAAATCATGCCCATTTAAGAAAGGGTTCAAACATGAGGACAGCTGTGGTATGAATTTCTTGTTCCATTGCTTGTAAGTCAGTGTTTGCCCCTCTAGCCAATATAAAAATAACAAAATCACTTATGCTTTCATTCGCACACAAAGCACTACAAATCCTGAAACTGATTTGTTTATTTATTTAGAAAACACTGCAGGCCAGGAAATGCACCAAGCAGAAGTGGAGCAGTTACAGAAAAAATGTACACGACCAAAGACAATACAGGCGTGGCAAAATAACAGATAGGCATATAACACAGTAAAGTACAAGATCATAATCGCAGCCTGCAATAACTTTCAATGAATTTGAGCTTCCAGAATCAAACATATGAGGCGACAGGTTGTTCCAATCTGTTATCGTGCGAGGAAAAAAAAAGAGCAAAAGAGTATTGAAAATTGTTAGTATGGGCAAAGATAGAGGTGAAGTTGTGTGGATGTATGGTCTTGTGGTATGCAAAAATAGCAGAGAAAGGGTGTGTGTTACGTCTAGAATACATACATACATAGGTGTAACATTATAGTTATTTAAATATCTAAAATTGTGGTGGTACTGAGGACAGAAAAAAGGACAAGCGTGCTTTTGCTTTCACACTACATCATTGAGATCTGAGCATATCCTAACAAATGACAGAAAAGATTTCTAGTGATTACACTGTATATAACGTTCTAAATGCGGCAGCTGGGTGTAGAAGCGAGACGAACAGCGGACAGAACTGATACCTGCATACCAAAAGAGAGGCCATGGGAGAAGAAACCTCTACTTTGTGACAATTGTCTCATGCCCAGTCTCCCTTAAAACAAGCAGTTAATGTCACGATCATACTGCCGCAGCATAAAGACCTTGCACAGAAAGAAATCTCGGCTTGAGACACGAACAAATGTGATGCCCTTAAGAAAGTCAATGCCCCAGAAGAGGTCGCGTTCATTATCATACTAAGCAACGTACTATAAGGGGGCATACAGATTACTCGGAAACTAACACGCGAACCAGTGACGTAGTCGGAGTCATGAATGTCGAGCGGATTCCGGCCCTCGAGCACGAAAAATGACGCGAATTACCGTTTACCGATTACGTTTCGTCAAAACAAAGTGAGGTTGAGCGCTACGAAAAAGAAATTTCCGCGCAGAACTTACGACAGCGCAAATTACGAAGTAAGCATTTTAATTCGACATGCCTTTACGCCCGTTGTCTCGGGATCCGAAATTTTGCGGAAAAACTGCCGTCATTCAGATTGCTCTGCTACGCGCGCTAGAAACAAATTCGCCGGGGTGGTACTCAAGCAATCGGGCTACGTGAGCAGTAATTGCCTTCGGGGAGCGAGTTTGGCAGGCGTGCCTGAATTCAATTGAATACATAGGGCAGCGTAGCGGTATCGTACCCTACCACAGTGGCGTTTTTGGTCTCACTGAACAACAGCCGAGCACATAAATATGTAGCACTGACCTTTGTTTGCGCCTCCTGGAAACTTCGCCGCTCCGCTTCGCCGTAACGGCTCCCGCCAAACTGGCCGACAGCACACTACCTTCACTTCTAGTAGTTCGCATCAGGCACGGCACGCGCTACTGCACTGTGTCTGCCACTGGTGGCGTGGGTGAAGTAGAACGGAAAGATGGGAAATATATTTAGAGAAAAAATCTATTGTACAGAAATTGGTCGAGGCAAAAATTAAAGGTGAAAGCGAACGCTGGGTTACAGAAATTCATGACAAAAAGAAGGACGCGCCTAGGATATTTTGGAACCACATAAAAGCGCTAGGTAAAAAGTCTGCCACATTGCAACAACATATTGTTGATGAAAGAGGAAATCAATTGGAAGGGTACGAAGCGTTGGGTTACATCCAGAAGGTAACAGCCGATTCGTTTAAAAAGATCGTCCAAGAGATTCCCCCAGTGGATAAAACCATGACGGAGAGCGAAACTAAGGAAGAGCTAGAACTTGAGAATTTCAACTGGAAAAAGGCCGAAGGAAAAATTCCAAAGCGCACTGCTATGGGTTTAGATGGGGTCCCCGTTAGCCTCATTAACGAATTAGGACAGAACACTAAAGAAGCGCTATTGAAAGCCGTAGAAAAATGCTTACAGGAGAGGCAAATACCGGACAGTTGGCGAAAAAGCAGAATGAACTTAATCTATAAAGGCAAGGGGGAAAAGAATAACATTCGCTCGTATAGACCGCTAACCATTACATCGGTACTATACAGGATGGCTATGCAAGCAGTAAAATTAAAAATAGAAGCCTGGGCAGAACGTAACAATATTTTGGGAGAACTTCAGAATGGATTTCGAGTAGACAGGCGTTTAGACGATAACCTATTTGTTCTTACTCAGTGTATAGAAATATCTAAAATAGAAAGGAGGCCGTTGTATGTGGCTTTTCTAGACATCACTGGGGCGTATGACAATGTTAATCAGGAAATATTGTGGGAAATTTTGGAAGGAATGGGCATAGGCGACGATTGTGTACAGCTTTTGAGGGAAATATATCGAGAAAATACAGTTTGCATAGAATGGGAAGGAATAAGTAGCAGAGAGAACGTTGATATTAGCAAGGGGCTGAGACAGGGATGTCCTTTGTCGCCGCTGTTATTCATGCTGTACATGGTTAGAATGGAAAAAGCGCTAGGAGATAGCCACATTGGTTTTAATCTGTCACACAAACAGGGCGGCGTGATGATTGAGCAGATGCTTCCGGGTTTATTTTATGCTGATGATATTGTCTTATTCGCAAACAGTCGAGATGATATACAACGGCTGGTGAATATATGCGCGAAGGAAGGCGAGGATCTAGGACTAGGATTTAGTGTAACAAAATGCGGATTGATGGTATTCAATGATCCCAACGACCAGGCGGTATACATACAGGGCCAAGAAATACCGAGAGTAAGCGAATACAAGTACCTTGGCGTATGGGTAAATGAGGGTGATAGATACATGAAGATACAGGAAAAAGCCTTGGCAGCAAAGGGAAAGAGGAACGCAGGAATAATGAAGCACAGAGCGTTATGGGGACACAATAGGTACGAGGTGCTTAGGGGTCTGTGGAAAGGGGTAATGGTACCGGGGCTTACATTTGGGAACTCAGTGGTGTGCATGAGGCCAGAGATACAATCGGGAATGGATGTGAATCAAAGAACTGTGGGACGCCTCGCGTTGGGTGCTCACGGGAAAACTACAAACGAGGCTGTAAAGGGCGATATGGGATGGGCGAGTTTTGAGGCAAGGGAAGCGCAGAGCAAAATAAGGTTTGAAGAAAGGCTAAGGAATATGAAAGAGGTTAGGTGGGCAGTGAAGGTGTTCCGCTATTTATATAGAAAGAGCGTTGACACGCAGTGGAGAAAGAGAACTAGGAGGCTCACCAGTAAATATACGGCTCTAAGAGAACTGACAACAAAGAGCGTAAAGGGAAAAGTCAGAGAGGCGGAGAAGATTTACTGGAGGACAGCGATGGAAAAAAAACCGACTCTGAATAACTACCGAGAGGGCAAAAACGAAATAAAGAGGGAGGCATTTTATGATAATTCAAGAGGAAGCGCTTTATTGTTTGAAGCGAGATCGGGCTGCCTTAGAACGCGTGTTTATAAAGCGAAATTCAGTAAAGAAGAAGAAAAATGCACATGCTGTGAGGAAGATAGGGAAACGACAGAGCATGTTCTGATTGAATGCGGAAATATCCACCCAGGTGTACGTTTGGGCACCACCCTACATGAAGCCTTGGGTTTTAGGGCGAACAACGGGAAGCTGAACATAGCCGCGATTGAAATAAGTAAGAGACGGTTAGAATACTGGTGGCAGAAAACTAGAGAGAACGGACAAAAATAATTATAGGGAAAAATATGGAATTTCTGCCATAAGGGGCAGGGAACTGGGATATGAAATTCCGTTTTTGATATGGCATGATCGATTTTATTGAAGTAAATTTAAAAGGCATGAGGAAAATTAAAAGAGAAAAAAAAAAGTTCTTAAATCTTCTTACGAGCCTGGTGGCGCACATGTCACCGCCCCGTTACAAAGGGGAAGCTCATAGCATCCATCCAGCATCCATCCATCGTTCACAACTAGCGGAGCGAAAGCTGAGAGGTGGGGGCGCTGCGATCGTAACAAGTGTTTGGGCAGTCCCGCTTTCGTGCTATGGCGTTGTAGCGGTTGCGGCCCCACTGTACTTCGTGTCGCGAGCCCGCGAGGAGAGCTCGTCTGACGCCGCGCATGCGCATCTGGAAGTAGCGATTGGATGGGCGATTTAGTCCGTGGCCAGCCCGCGCAACAGCGCGTGAAAACCGCGCGGCCTTCGCCGCTTTTTTTTTCTTCTCTCCGGAAATGATAACGCGCCGTGCACCCACAGGGCGCAGTAGTTAATATATATATATATATATATATATATATATATATATATATATATATATATATATATATATATATATATACTACTTAATACATTAAACATACGTAATACACGTGTTAAATCATATTATAAAGATGTTAGCACAACGCTTAACGCTTTAATTGCTACTAAAGTTGTTTCGCGCCGCTGGACGTGAGCGCGCGCAGTAACCGTACATGATTTTTGAAGAAAGCTTTACAGCGTTGCTGTTTACAATAAGCGCAAAATGTACGCTACTCCATTTGTTGCGTTTCCTTGACCACAGCAAGCCTGGTCATTACCAAAAAAAAAAAAAAAGATAATGCGACGCTCTTTGATATACACATGACAAATTACTCGTGTATAGCCAGGGGAAGGTGTGGCAATGTTTATTAGAAAGTAATGCACCGGCCCGTTTCAAGCAGTTTTTTTTTTCCCTCATAAACGCTACATTTGCAGGAAAACAATAAACAATGGAGCAGCAGGAGACGGAAGGGTCATTCGGTGAGATACAGTTACCACGAAGAAATCGATGTATAAACTGCGAATTTTTCCATTATTGAAGTGCATAATTTATAAAAGTATTATGATATCAGTATTAATACACACAGTTTGCTGCATATACTGCGAAGTATTTTAGCTTTTCTAAGTTCAATTTCGTTCCCCATTTCTGAATCATATAGAGTCAACCTGTCCCTGCAAATTGATATTTGTGTTTGCTTGTGGAATTCAGCAAGCCACCACGAGCAGAAAAATGCAAGCACACTTGCATGCGTATGAGCATGCGCAATATGCGTAACCTGACCCAAGTGTCCATTATATCCTAACGGCTATAATCATTGACTTATTGCTTAAGCGTTGAAAACTGTGTCCCTACAAGACAACAGCGAGCGAATGACTGAACGTTGAAACAAACCCTTTGTTTCTATGGAGCTAGTTGTTAGTCAAATGCACAGCACGTGATAGGCTCAACAAGGATTTCGTAACAGAGGCGTCTAGAAAATCGCCATGTCCACCAGAAATTCTTGAGCCCAGGCAGTTATGGGCTTCGTCCAAATAGCAGAGTGGACACCAAAAGACGCCAGACCTTCTAGAATTCAAGTTATTGATGATTTTAGACGCACTGAAGTAAAATGGAGATTCGAGCTAGCTGGTGAACATTCGTCATTGAAACGGCGCAAACTGAGACACGCATCAGAGGGCAACGCTTTGTTGTACTGCGTGTCCGAAATTAGTGACAGGAAGACCAGGTTTGCAAATGCCGTTTGTACTTTGAGCGCCGCAGACAACCTGACAAGAGGCTCCTGCAAGTTCTGCTTTTAGCTAAGACATATCCTTTGCTGGCGTCGTTTAATCTTTCTACGGCATTGTTGAACAAGGATTTCTTTAAAATGTAAAATGACATCACTGAAAATGCTCCTTAGCAGTGAACTAGCTTCACACATACAGCCGAAGTTTCCACAATTTCATATGCCATGTGTGTATGGGTAAAGGGGAACTTCGCGCAAAGAGTGCCAAATTAATATGTGGTGCAATGCACACTTCACTGCAGCGCATCATTTATGTGGAACAAGACACAAGCAAAAAATATACAAGCGCGAACTCTAGAAATTTTACTGGAACATAAGTGGAACGGTAGCTGGATCATGCAACATTTCATCCCCCCCTTTACCGAGTTCCAGATAAGAACGATAAACATAAATGAAACAGAACGAACGTTCCACATAAGATCCACTTATATGTCTTGTTCCACTTATTCAGAGCTCGGATCCAGATAAAAATATGTGGATCACCGTTTTAACTGGAACATATATGGAACCAGATTAAGAGTGTACACAGCGCACGTTACATGCGCTGACAACAGCGATACCGCCGCGCTGGGTGTGACACACGGCCGACTTGCGCTTGTCGTAATGCACGCTCGCGGTTTGAAAAAATAATTCAGATATATACAAGGTGCTCAATTAAAAGTAACAAAGTTCTTATAATTATACAGAGGGCGCTAGAGAGTTGCAACTAACTCAGCGGTGTCGACGTCTAAGTGGCCTACAGTGTAAGTGATGTTTTTGTTTTACAAATTCAATAATTAGCATAAAGTAATTATCTGAATTCTTGACTATCTACCTTAACAATTAATTGCCAATTCTGAAGGTTTAGTTCCAGTTTAGAATAACCGAGTGGAGTGCTTGCAATTTAAGTACAGCTGATGGATTTCCTTGTAGTTCTCGTAAAGAAGACCCACGAAATACAGAAATAAGCAGGTGATAGCGCCGCTAAGTGCCCCAGACAAACAATATCGCTTGTCTCCACAATGCCATCATGGTGGAACAGCGCGCACAAACAAGGACCGAAGAGAAGTAGTAGACGACACGAGCGCTGACTAACAACTGAAATTTTATTGAAAAGATAGCACATATACAAAGGAGGAAACAGCACGTGAACATAACGGTCATGACATAAACAGCGGATAAGAGCAACAAGGCTGATTGTACCTTATGTGCCTTCCAAAAACCTGATCTCTTTATCTAAGAGATTAAGCGACGCTTGACTAACGCAATTCTCTCCCCCCTTTTTTTATAAGAAAGGCTTGCACAATCTCTCTTATGGTGCGATTTTATGTCTGAAAAGAACAGAAGTGTTAGTAAAGATGGGCATACAATCACATTTCTTGCAATGGGTGGCCAAATGAGCATGCTCTTTTTTCTTAACTGTTCCACCATGACAGTATACCAACTTGCTGCCTTGCTCCACAATGCCGTCCGGCACATGATGGCGTCTGTGAGAGATCTTTAGACTCTTTACCTGATTCGGAATAAAAGAGGTCAACACGAGACTTAGGCTAACATAATGAAAAATTGTATTACACTCGCACACGTACAGAAAACACGTCTTCTTAGTTTCAGTTCACTGAAGCCACTGCCCCACCCGACCAGCCTCTTCTCAGAGAGTGAGGTCGAGAGGGGCCCACTGCTCGCTGTCCGAGTCCGCTGTTAGCACCTGGGACCTCCCCGATGCTCCTTGGTTGTCAGCTTCAAGGGGCCATCTGTTCTTTGTCAGGGGGTCATCGAAGAGTTCGTCCTTTTTTGTTTTATTACATCCTCCCCCCGAAAATGAGCATCGCTCATTTTATGTTAGTCTCCAAAGGTTATAATAGCTTAATCGGACGTCGCAAAGTGATCCCCGCGGACAATCTTATAGCACAAGATCGCACCGCTCCATCACGTCCCTTGAAAGCATCGATAACTCTGCCCGTTTTCCACGTATGTGGCTTTGTATGGTCTTCGTGCACAATCACAATGTCATCTATGCAAAGAGAATTATCCTGTCTTGAAGGTATCATGTGCGCCGACCGCAACTGTAGCAGATATTCCCTTCGCCACCGGTTCCAAAAGGTGTTGACAAGTGTTTGTCGGCACTTCTAGCGGCGGTTAATGTCAGTTGCCGTAGAAGTAGGCACTGAACCCACTTTAGAATCATGCAATGTTATCAGTTTTCTACCTGTCAACAAGTGAGATGGCGTTAGCACTGACATCTCACCTGGCTCCTTTAGGACATAGGTAAGTGGGCGCGAGTGGATAGTTCCTTCGACATCAGCCAGTACCATTGTGAGAACCTCAAAAGACAGGCTTTGACGTCCGAGCACTTTTCTCAAGGAAATATTTACCGACTTGACCATTCGCTCCCACCAGCCTCCCCACCTGGCTGCCTTTTCTATGATGAACTTCCACGTTATGCGTTGAGATGATGATGATGATTTGTGGGGTTTAACGTCCCAAAACCAGTCCTGATTATGATAGACGCCGTAGTGGAGATCTTCGGAAATTTAGACCACCTGGGGTTCTTTAACGTGCACTGACATCGCACAGCACACGGGCCTCAACATTTCGCCTCCATCGAAATGCAGCCGCCACGGCCGGGATTCGATCCCGCGACCTTCGGGTTATGCGTTGAGAGCTGCAGTAGTTTTGAGCGTCACGACTGCGAAGAATTTTCCAGAGACTCTGTATGTCTTTCGAAGCCTTCTTAAACGTCAAGGCGTTGTCGCTATATATTGCGACGAAGCGCTGCGGTAGAAGACGATGGAGACAGCACCGAGGAAGACGACATTCGCTGAAGTTCGCGCGGACGGGGCTCCATCTTGTATGCTTGCGTTCTGCCCATTGTACAAAGCGTGTAAATATATATTAACCAGAGTCTTTCTTTTTGATGGAACATTTTGATGGAAGGTGCGCGTTCTCCCAGACTCAAGACGGATTTACGCAGCGGACGTTCAATGGCTTCACCTGCAATGCCAACCGCAGGCGAGAACGAAGATGCTCCGGGCAGATCACCAACCATGCCTCGACCAGCCGCCCTCAATCGCCCCGTCGTCGTGACACAGCCGCGGGACCCTGGCACATTTTCCGGTTGAGACGGCAAAGACGTTGAAGATTGGCTTCAACTCTCTTTTGAAACACTCTCTCTGCAGCTCTCCCCAGCTATCTCTCTTGCAACACTAGCTCCAGCTTGCGATCACGATATTTCTGTGTTTACTGCAGTGTCTCCCGCCGCCACTACTTCGAACTCCACAATAACAGAGAGCATGACGAAAATGATCGCCACTGACCTTCCGGCCCATCACATCGACGCGCTTCGTTCCTTGCTCATGTCTTACCAGGACATTTTTGATCTTAATGGCCGACCACTGGATCAAACAGCTGTTGTCAAGCATCGAATACACACCGGCGATGCTCAGCCCATCCACCGACGACCCTATTGCGTCTCGTCTGCTGAACGCCAAGTCGTACAGGAGGAAGTTGACAAGATCTTGCACGTGACATCATCGAACATTCTTCAAGTCCTTGGGCTTCTCCTGTTGTGCTTGTCAAAAACAAGGACAACAGCTGGCGATTCTGTGTTGACTACAGGAGTCTTCACCGCGTAAGCAAAAAGGGCGTGTACCCTTTGCCACGGATAGATGACGCTCTTGACTGTCTCAGTGGTGCCAAATATTTTTCTTCAATCGACCTTCGTTCCGGGTACTGGCATATTGCAGTTGACGAAATTGATCGTGACAAGACTGCGTTCATCACGCCTGATGGACTCTATCAGTTCAAAGTCATGCCATTCGGACCATGCAATGCTCCAGCTACATTCGAACGAATGATGGACGCGCGCATTCACGGCTTAAAATGGTCAATCTGCTTATGCTACCTCGATGACGTGATCGTCTTTTCACCGACGTTTGCCACACACCTCGAGCGTCTCTCAACAGTTCTTTCAGTGTTCCGGAAGGCAGGGCTTTAGCTCAATTCCAAGAAATGTCACTTCAGCCGCCGCCAGCTTACTGTGCTCGGACACCTTGTCGATTCGTCGGGTGTTCGTCCCGATCCGGAAAAAGTTCGCGCGGTCAAGGACTTCCCTGTGCCCACCTGTGCAAACGATGTTCGAAGCTTCGTGGGCCTCTGCTCGTACTTCCGCAGACTCGTGCGCAATTTCGCTCACATAGCGCGCCCTCTCACGGAGCTTCTCAAGAAAGACGTCACCTTTGTCTGGGCTCCTGAACAATCTAGTGCATTCGCTGAGCTGAGGATGTGTATCACTTCGCCACCAGTTCTTGGCCACTTTGACATGTCCGCTCCAACAGAGGTACGCACCGACGCAAGCGGCCACGGCATCGGTGCGGTTTTGGCGCAACGACAACATGAATGCGACCGTGTCATTCCATACGCTAGCCGCCTTCTGTCACCGGCTGAACGCAATTA
>JABSTT010005466.1:0-17159 GCA_013339685.2 Hyalomma asiaticum | reverse complement strand
CGGGTAGTTTACCGCCCCGAACACCACTGTATATTGTAAATGAGAGAGACAGACACAGCGCCTTTGCCGCAGGCCGTTGCCGCAGCTGAGCGTTAGAGCATCGGACGCCTTATCCGAAGGTCGTTTTTTTTTGGGGGGGGTCCCACATAGCGAGGTTTGTCTTTCCGTCCACTTCAATTCCCGTCTACTTACTCCACAAGCATAATGCTACAATTAAGAACTTCAGTACTTCTCCTATGCTTCCCTAGGCTCTATAGTTTGTTGGTTGGTTAAATTTATATATAGATATATATATAGATATATAGATATATATATATATATATATATATATAATATATATATATATATATGGTGCGTGCAGGCAGCTGTTCAGAAGAACCATGCACTCGAGGAAAATTCATTTTGAGTGTTTATCTATTGCAAGTTGCAGGATATTATGAGCACTTCCTGTAAACGGCGTAGTCTATGAGAGATGCATTTCAAATTTCGTTCCTCAAAGAGCACGGTCGTAGAACAGCTTTATACAAAATAACTGCCCCATTTTTTTACCTTTGCAGGAATACATGCGGTTTAATGGGCGGTTGTATGGATAACCTGATAGTGCACCAACTGCGCTCTACCACGGCGCCAACGCAGTTCTACATTGAAAGCATTTCCGCGACGGCGGTTTCAGGGTGTCATATGATGCCAGTAGCATGATATTCACCAGCTGCACTAAGCCTGGACACTACAAGTAGTTTTTGATGAGTGTAAACGTGAACTACTTGCGCGTTTGGTAGAGATTGCATTCTCAAAGGAGTTGGCTGTTCGAAGTGTTTTGTTTAATGACTAGGTATAAGGTAACAGTGTTTTTTTTTAATGTGAAGGAGGGCAAAATTCAGAGACTCTGAACTTGATGCTGCCTATGTAGACCTGATGGTTACTTGAAGTCCTTTTTAGGAGTAGCCTCGTGTGCTGTGCCAAAATCTTTTTTTTTTCTTTTTTGGCTTCCAACTGATGCTTGCCATTCTGATGGTCGTTCATGTCACATTTGCATATATGTGCGTAAAACAGTGCTTTGTAGAGAGCCACATCTGTATTTTGTATATGTAGTTGAGAATATTGCTTTTTTTTCTTCTTCGTCGCCTCAACACTGTCTCCAGGGTATTCGACTCCAAGCACGTATGTAGCTTCATTATGAAACTGAGGTTGCTTGGATGTAACGTTGCTCGCTGTGAGAGATAGTGCACTGCATTGCGACGTTGCTCATTATACCGATTTTGTTTATATTTCTTGCGCTACTTTCTTTCAAGGTCACTTTGTTCAATATTCATTGACACTTTATTGATATCTTTGTTGTCTTTTAAAGTTTGCCTCATTACATCAGCTGATGTCCTAGGAAAATTTTCACTTTCATATCTGAGTCATATTTGAGTTTTGTTTATATTCCTGGATTTTATGCGGTGAAGATACTGCATAACATGATTGAAAGCGGCTATCACACAGTCATCCATCGTTCTATCTGCTCATATAACCGCATGCGCTGCTCTCATGGTGATAAGCGCATAGTCACTTGGCTGTTGATTATTCTGTGACTATTAGTGCTCTTTCTGTAAGGCTCTAGCCGTTAATAAGTTCCAAATATATTTAAAGTACTTTTCCTGCAGTTACTTTTGGATGTCTCTCATTTTATTTTTCTCGCATTTCTCATTTTCTTCTTTTTTTAAATTGCACAAGTTAATTTCTCAATAAAATCTTGATGCAGCAGTGTTTCGACTTCGTGATGATTGGCACGGAGGTCTCCTTGTTAGGCCGCTTGCCAACAAACTCTCTATCCTTCACTGTAGAAAGGTATGTCATTACTATTTTTTGTAGATTTGCTTCATACTCTACAAATTACATGCTAGATTGATTTTTGTATTCATGACAACCAATTTTGACTTAAATGCTAAGACTGATGAAGCCTTTTTTGAGACCTCTGTACCTACCCTACTGCCCTATTTTTGCTCAGTTGCACTCAGTGATGATACCTTTAACCACGAGAAAAAAAAAAACGAGTTCCAGGCAAGTGCGATGGCAGGCCTTCTTCCTAGGTAGAAAGTATTCAACTGGCACCACCCCCCACTCTGCAGCACCGAAAAGCTTATGGTGCAGCTGGTAACATAGCAGGTCGCAGGTACTACCAGAAAGGCAGGGGCGGCGTCCGCGGATTGGGGTGCCCCCCAAAATTATGATGCCGTTGACACCTTCAGAACCACAGAGTTAATGCCTTAGAGGTGCAAACATCTCTTGTGGTTATTTGTACCCCTAAGGCATTAGCTTACATTCTGAGGGTGGCAACGAGATCAAAGTTTTGGTGAGCGCGCCCCGTTCCCGAGCATGATTCCTGCTTCTTTTTCAGATTACGGCTAACGTTTCAGGAATATCTTTTTAATGACGTCTTCGGTAAGTCTTTAACCGGATTCAGAAATCCCGGTAAACGGGATTTGGAGGCTCCCCCAAGGCGTCGAAAACACCAGCTTTTTGATGACGTTTCGAAGACGTTCAGGAAACGTCTTGTTTATGTGCAACAAGACGGACATTAGACGAAATATACGACGTATCCAAGACTAAAACTTCTTACGCGTGCCGTTTCTGCGACGTCGTTTACGTCTCGGATATCTGTTTCGAAGACGTCTTCAATCCTTTGTGTGCTAGCTGGGGTGTTCTTGGCCGATGATAATCATCTACTTCACCATGTGTTTACCTTTCTGGCTAACGCCCTGCTATGTGTATACCACTACCAAGCAAGCACACAAAGGATTTAAAACGTCTTCGAAACGGATATCCGAGACGTTAACGACGTCGCAGAAACGGCACGCGTAAGAAGATTTATGGTCTAGGACACGTCGTATATCTCGTCTAATGTCCGTCTTGTTGCACATAAACGAGACGTTTCCTGAACGTCTTCGAAACGTCATCAAAAAGCTGGTCTTTTCGACGGCTTGGGAGAGCCGCCAATAATCCCATTTACCGGGATTTCTGAATCCGTTTAAAGACTTACCAACAACGTCATAAAAAAATTGACGGCAGATCCACGAGGTGAATGATGATGAGATTGGGCGAAGCTCCTGGAAGTAATCATCGGTTAAACCGTGAAATTTCTTCCGTTAATTCGCCCGATAAAAATGACGTGAAACGATTGATTAAATGTTTTATCAAACTTTTATTGCTGGTTTCCGTTGTCCTTTCATTATGACCGCTTTGTGGTCGGTGAAATGTAAGCTAAGTGGTTCTTGCACTGGTTGCAGATGAAAACCATTGCTTTACCTGGCGTCTTTCTTTAAGCAGCTGGCGTCTTTTCGTTTTGCTTTAGAAACATCTGGCGTCTTTCGTTAAGCAGCTGGCGTCTTTTCGTTTTGCTTTAGAAACATCTGGCGTCTTTTCGTTTTGCTTTTAGAAAACATCTGGCGTCTTTCGTTGGTTTATTTCATCAATCAACGGCGTTTTGAACAAAATTTTTATTGTTTAATCACGCACAGGAGAAATCTCACCAGGCACTACCTTGGAGGTAAACAATGGCTGCTACTGGGAATGAGAGACAGCAGAAGTCGGCTTTTAACACTTCTACTTCTACTAACGTTTCCTACTGGAACATGCCAATGGCTGCTAATGGGGAATGAGAGACAGAAGAATTCGGCTTTTAGTTAACGCGCACGCTGCGAATTTTTTTTATTGTTCAACAACGCACAGGAGAAATCTCCCACCGGCACCACCTTGGAGGTCAAAGCGTAAGACTGGTTACGCACTACGACTACGACTACGACGAGGGACGAACGGGTGCCGCTTTAAGGAGCTTCGCCCCTAAAAGCTGTTCCCGAAACGTTAGCCATAATCCGAAAAAGAACCAGGAATCGTGCTCGGGAACGGGGAGCGCCCACCAAAATTTTGATCTGGTTACCACCCTCAGAATGTAAACTAACGCCTTAGGGGCACAAATAAGCACAAGACATTTTTTGCAACCCTAAGGCACTAACTCTGTGGTTCTGAAGGTGTCAACAGGATCATAATTTTGGGGGGCATCCCCATCCGCGGACGCCGTTCCTGCCTTTATGGTAGTAGCTGCGACCTACTATGTTACCAGCTGCGCCATAATCATTTCGGCACTGCAGAGTGGGGGTACCCCCGCACAAACGGGGGTATTGTATCTCCCCTCCGTTTGTGCGGGGAACACCGAGGTGTGGACGCTGAAGTCCTGTGTACGTGTCTGTGCGTCGGCACTGCATTGGGGTCCTACGCAGGCAACCGCGAAATAGCGATGTGTGTGCGACGACAAAATAGACCAACGGGCAGTGTGTGCTAAACGAACGAACTGTGCGCAGTGCGTGAACGAAGTCTGTTGCGGATATCCCTTTCTAGGTACTGTAATTCGTGTTTTCTAATTAAACGTGTATAGTTTTCCATTTTCCGTGTCGATTATTCCGGCTCATTTTGGCACCCCTTCGTGCTTGGTGCGTGTACTTGTCTTCTGTCCCGTTGAGCTCTGTTCCCGCTACTCGCCACTGTCGCTTGATTCCCTTTTCACTAAAACCACACTTTGCTTACAGTGATCCCTGATGTATGCTAGCGATTGCGGCTCAGACGTGTCAGCTCCGCCCACGTGCCATGTTCAGCTGTTTCGGTGAAATAGGGCACATGCGATCACGTAGACTTTCCTTCGATGCTCTGGTGCAATAGCTGAACCGAATTGTTTGCTTCGCTGTCCATAAATGACTTGTTGTGACCGTTCACAAACCGAGAATCTCGCTGAAGCGGTTGTATCATTATTGGATAAGGAGCCGCCAAGGTACTTCCGCGACCGTCGGTGCCCTTTCGCAGGGACAGCAGGAAGCTTCAGCACAGCGCTTGTTGTGGAGCGGAAGCGGCACAAGTACCCATGCTCGTCACAAATATCTCCACAAGATTTAGGCGATCTCTGATGACATGCCGTGACACTCGCACTTACGGATACGCTGCCCGCAGCTCGATAATTCAAGCCGATCCACATTTTAAACCAGCTCCGCAACGTTGTCATCCGCGCCTGCCATTTTGTTTGCTTACAAGTAAGCGTCAAGGTAGGTCGGGGGCTACCTTAAGGAAGCTGCACTTATGGCGGCGATAAGTACAAGAAAAGTTCTGATGTAAGTATAAGGTTGGTTCCAGAAACGCGTTAAGTGCCACTTTAAGGTTACCGGCTACCTAAGTCACAAGCATAAGAATAAGTTTCGTTTCTGAAAACGGCGGTTAATGAATCTGTATATATCACTGAATAACCTGCTTAAAATTTATAATTAAGATTGAGTGATGCTGCACCGAGGTCGGTAGAATGATTCAGGGCTGCCTAGACTCCCACCGGCACCGCTTTGCGTTCAGCTCACTCGCACTCAGATTAACCGATATGCAGCTTGGTTGGACTTATTCTGACTAAGACTCATGAAAATCTCTGATACTGCAACACCGAGGTCACTCAGACTGAAACTCACCGTAATTTTATTCAGGCGGAATCACTCGCACTCAAAAGCACCGTTATTAGCATTGATCTGGCTCATCCGGACTCAGACTCACAAGTATCCCGCTAAACCAGGCTCACTCAGACTCAATCTTGCCTTAAATTTGGTCAGCCAATCTAATTCGAGATGAAACTCGGGAATTTTTCGCTGGGCTGAGCTCACTCAAACTCACGCTCAGAGGTCGGTCGGTTTGAGTAAACTCTGAGTAAGTGGACTGATGAGTGAGTTTGCCAACCTATGCGTGCACGTCATGGGAGATCTGTCACTACACTACACCTCAGTCAGAGAAGCTCCCGCGACTTCGGTGGAAACTTTCCACGCCAGCATATACGTGCTTGCTGAAAGCACATAGCATCAGTACTGATTCCTTCTTCTTATAATACTTTACAGAAATAAAATTCTATGTTCCGGTTAACTGATGCTGTGGCTGCGCTGAGCATTAATTTTTATCCATCTCGATTGCGTATTCTTCAGCCTTGAAGCGCCGTTCGTGTGTAGTTGGAGTTGGCCGGTAGGCTGAGAACATTCTGGGACGGACCGATGGCGACGTTACGGTTTGCCAAGGTTAAAGCTATTGCAAATGAATTGAAGAATTTCTCTGATTTATATTTATTTATTGGTAATTTTAAGGTAAGTGAAATTGATCGTAGCGCCGGAGACGTTTCCGGCGTGACAGTACCGATTGGTGCATTTTCTTTTTTTTTAATTGATGTAAAAATAAATTAAGGAGTTGTCGCCATTTTTGGTGACGCCAACTGCACGGCGATCAAACATTCTGCTGCTGTTCTTGCACTCACTCATCAAGACGCTACCATTGAACCATCAGTGGTATTGTCCGCGTATGTGGCTCTGCTATCGGCTAAGTGTGGGAGCATGTACAAAAAGTAAGCTGTCGCTTCTGCACGTGCTGCTTAAGGCGCTGTGCCCGTAAACCGCGCAATGCGACATGCTGCAGTTCTCAGCAATGAAGTGCGGCGCAGAGGTGCGAGTTCTCAGCGTACTCTCACCCATGGAAACCGTTCTATAATGGTGGCCTTAGTGATAAGCCCACTATATAGCCACCGCCAGTGTCTCTTGCGCTACTTGTTGTGCGTTCTGTACAAATGTCAGCGTGCACCTTCCACGTGTACCATGCACTACAGAAATCATAGCTATGACACCATTGAAACCCCACCGATTGCAGCTTGTCCCAGTAGGATGTCAGCGCACCCCACTGCAAGCCAGAGAAAACCCAGCACTCCCGCCACGCAATGTGTACTGCTGAGTAAAACACAATCGCTCCAATCGCGTTTCCAGCGATCCTAGTACAAAAAACGTGCTGCCCTTACAAAAATGCCATATATGTCTATATCATGGATTTGGACAAAAGTGGCAATATATGGCACGTGCCTGTATGTGGCTGTATGTGGCCGTATTTGCCCAAATCTTTTTATAAACATAACTGGCAATGAAAGACACACACGAGGAATGCCATGTACGACTCTGATGCGCATCGGGTAAATACGGACACGTAGGGACACCTTCCATATAAAGCCAGATATGCATATATGGCCATATATGTATATCTGGCTATATATGGCACGTGTCAGCACGTGTCCGTATTTGCCCAATGCGCATCAGAGTCGTACATGGCATTTCTCGTGTGTGTCTTTCATTGCCACATATGTTTCTAAAACGATTTGGGCAAATACAACCATATACGGGCACGTGCCATATATAGCCACATTTGTCCAATTCCTGATATGGCCACATATAACATTTTTGTAAGGGTGGTAACATATTAGGTGCTTGCATTTACAATATGCTCGCTTTTCGCAATGACAGACAAGTGTTAGTGTTGACCCGTTCTTTTCATGTACAACACTGAGCGCACCCGTGCTTCCATAAAGACATGTTTATTCAAGGTGCATTTTCATTTTCACGAATTAACATGGAACTGATGTTTGCATGCCCAGGGGGCAATTCGGGCTAGATCTTGCAGTTGTGTGTAGCGCAGGTAGAGACACAATAACACAGGGAGAAGACAAGCAGGCAAGAGGAGCGCTAGTTACAATAACTGAGTTACATCAACTGAAAGCACACGAAGTGGTTGTATATGTGCGGACGCGCAAACAGTATACAAGCTAAGGTACCTTGCATATTTTATGTAACCGCCTTACATTTGCAAGATTCACATCTAAATAATCCAGCTTCTTCTGGGAGAGTGTGACAGAAGAAACCGTAACTCATGTCTTTCGGTCAGCCCTAATCGCCACAGCTTCTATAAATTCGCGGGTCAATTCATCCTTGCACGGGCTCAGCACACGTGTAGCTCCCAATGCCGGAGTACATACGTACACACTTGCGGCAATAGTTCGCCAAATGCCCCCCCCCCGCTGCCTGTGCTACAGCTGCCGCGTGGTGCTCTAACAATGCGACATCGAAACAGCACCTAGCTTGACCGACATAGCACCTGCCGCATGAAACCATTAACTTGTAGAGAATGCCAATATGGAATAGCACAAGCCAAGCGGATTGCCATATACCTACGTGCAGGCGTTGTTCCCTTTTAGACCGCTCACTAGTGCTCGTCTTGTCTACATGCCTTCTCCCTGGGTTAGTGTGTTTATATGTGCGCTACAATCATAGGCAGTTATGTTCGGCCGATTCTACGGTCAGCTCCCGTTCCGGTCAGACGATCCGCCTTACCGGAGCGACAACGCGCCGAACACAGTTTAGCCGAACGTTTCTCCGACTCGGTTGAGCGGAGAACAACTTTTTGGGTTGCCGTGCTTTCTGGGGAGGAAACAGAAGACTACGGTTTGGATCAAAGTAAACAGTGGTACTTGTTTTGCATGAATATAATAAATCTTATTTTAAACCAGTATGGATTATTTATTCTAGCACTTAGACAACATCGGATACTCCTCAAGTTAGTATTATTTTGTGTGCCCGAGCACTTGACTTTCCCATGCCTAGACCACCATGGGGAATCGATACAAACCGGCTGCAATAACGCCGACAACAGCTTATTATCGCAGTCACATGGACATTCCTATAGGGGATCACTCCGCATCCGCATTCAATTTTTTGATCGTTATTCACACTGCTACTACACTGTGCAAACTAATTGGTGTCATGTTTAACGCTGACGTCAGCCAAAGCACCGCATGCTAGCTTGATCGCAAAGCGCAGGTCGTGATCATTTTGATCACGACCGTGTCCGATGGCCAATGTTGCCGTGCACTAGGACGAAATCCGGAAAGAGGCTAATATAAGCGATTGTTGAACGCGATTGAAAGTGCCTGTGTGACATCGATACCTGGTACCTGCCGTTTACTGGCACACCCCGAAACCACGAGGCGTGCTCGAGAAGCAGCCTATTCGGCAGAATATGCTCCCTTATGTACGCGTTTTAATACGAGTTGACGGGAACCACACCCATTAATTGGCACAGGCCCTCGTAAATCCTCACGTGCAGTTGGAGCATGCGAACAAGTCTATCAGCCACTACGTTTGAGGAGCACATCAGACTCGCGGCACTAGAAGCCGAGGCAGCCATCATGTTTGTTTACGTTCGCTACGGTCGCGCGCTCAACTCAGCCTCAACTCTCCCGGTGAGGGCGCGACGATCCGGTCCCACGGTCCCATACGAGCGTCCCGTGAGTGCGCTCTGGCGCCGTCCGCGGCTGGCTGACGGGAGCGGGAGGTTAAAAACAGTCCGCTAAAAGTGATGTATGACACGTAAGTACGCGTACCTTCGCCAGTTTGCGAACATCGCTATTCGGTAGAACCTTTCATTTCGATGCGATAACAGCGGTGTGCCAAAGCTGCGACATGAAATGCTGCCGTTAAATGCTGTGAAATCGGAGCTCAAGTTCTTGTTCTGATGTTTTGTGTTAAACGCATACATAAGTCTGAAAAAGTTTAATTGCGAGTCTGTTACTTCAAACAACCACCTCCTGTTCCAGGTATGTGCGAGCTGCACGCCTGGAATAAAGGTGCTGCTTCTGCACTCCAGAACTGTCAGTCGCAATACAGCTATTTTTGCTATACACACACGAAAGCAGAACAGATTGTTTATAATGACCGATGCACAGCAGAAGTGGGGTGCTGAAGGACTTACTACCTCCAGAGCTCATACGATGGTGGGACGGCGCACACCTTCGTTAAACGTGGAGTGCGTATACCCTCACCGGAAGATCAAGAGCATTCTGTAAACTGAATAAAATCGCTTTCCCGGACGGTCAGAGACCTCTTTTTCTGTGTTCCACAGCACTGAAAAATAGAGCACAACATATTGTCCTTTAGCTTTGATCATTGGTCAGATCAGCAGCCTTTGCCCTACAGAGAAAATTGTGAAAGCAAGGTTTCGCATTTGCGCCCGTTATCTAAGTCTTTCTTCCATTATTTCATTCTTTCGTTCATTATTTTAACTCTCGTACCTCATTCCCTCCCTACCTTCTATCTCTCTTGCTTCCTTTCTTCGTTCCCTCTATTTCTGTCGTTTCTTTCCCTCTTGGTGCTGTTTCTTTGTCGCACTTCGAAAGTCTTCAGTCAGTAGGTAGAAAATCCAAGCAATTTATAGTACCCACATACGTTGACATGTCGCAAGCATGAGTGTGTAGTCTAGTGGTGAGGACACCTCGCATGGGGGGGGGGGGGTTCAAACCCCAATACAGGTATGACTTTTCCCTCTAAATACACCCTCTTAGCTCGCGGAACAAATCTATACATTGGTTTATTACGCAGCCAAGTTGATGGGACAAGGACTGCACTTTTCTGAAAGCAGCTGGTATGGCGTGGTATGGCTTCGCTTGAATATTAATTATTGAGCAAGCAGTTTGTGCAATATTGAGCAAGCAAGACAAGCGCGCGCGTGCGTGTGTTTGTTTCTTTGAGAGTGTGTGTGTGTGTAACGACGTAATTAAACAACGGCAGAGAAAGAAATGGAGTAAGGGGTACGATTGCGCAGAGCACGTCTTTTTTTTTTTTTAATATCAACTCGTCATGAGTCTCGCCGCAACTGTACTTCAGCACAAAGTGTGTGCACGCCTACATTTCGAAAGCTAACGACTGCATAAAGGAGGAGCATAAAAGGAAAGCAGGTTTATAAAAAGTCACTGTCCGTTACAGCTGGGGGAGGAAATAAGCGGGCGTTGCGATTTCGCCGCAACAAGTATACCTGCAGCATATATATCAAACAAATCAAAACAAATACACTTGTAAAATTTCAGAAGAAAACTACACAAGTCCGAGACGGACTGTCTGTTGAGTCGCCTGAGGTTGCTGGTAGCGTGTTCTGGCACAAAAATAATAGTACTGACCGCGAACTTCCCAATGGCAACTTGCCTGAATACAGACAAGGCCCGTTGTTCCTTCGCTTCACCTTGCGGCTTCGAACCGTTCAGGTAAAGTATATGTGCATGTCTTGCAATGGCTGATATTGTATCGAGCCTGCAAAGATGCTTGCTTTTTATGCATTCTCTGAAGTGTGGAAATCACTCTGTCTAAGAATGAGTCTGTTTTATAATTGCGTCTAGTGGGATAAATTTTTTTCAATCCTTGCAGTCTGCTGCCAGGTCAGAAACTTACTTGCTGCTTTTATAAACAGCTGTGAAGTGGTTTCAAACGCTGCATCTGCTCTGTTTCGAAGCATGGGAAGCTTATTTCTTATGCTGGTATTGCTAACACTGCAATGTGTGCATTTCTGGTGTTCATTCTTGGAGCTTCATGTTCACTTCATTAACTCACAGACGATCGCATTTCGAGAGAGGCCGCAGCAAATATTTTATTTTATGGTGCAGTTGTCCGTTTACACTGAAGTATATACAAAATAAAACCAACAAATAACCAAACTTTGAAAGAAAGTTCGGGAGAAGGAGGACAGCAGCCGGGGCATGCCTAAAGTGAGGTGAAGGAAAAAATTAAGAGGGGAAGGAGTACCGTGTCGGCTGGGCGAGAGGTATCCTTTTCCACAACCGGAACGAAGAAGGGTGCGATTGAACGCCCGCGCACGTGTGTACGGCTGGCGTATGGGTATTTCGGGGCAAGGCAGGTACACCACACCCACTCGTTTCTCCGATATAAGGATAGTACTCATGTCTTATTTTATCTGGTGAATGTCAAGTTTTCAGATGGTTTGGATCTTTCGAGCGTGTTGCGTATCTGAGTGCCCTCCGTAGGGCCGCAACAACTACAAATGATTGGTTCGTGCTGCCGGGTGCACGGCTCGCATCTTTGCATAAGAAGTCCTTCGAGCGATCGACAATAATACGCCGATCGAGAGTAAGTGCTGAACAGTTCTTTCTGATGGATATGTTGGAGGCACCCCGAAGATTGCCTGCAAGCAGAGACGAAACCCACGATTAATAAAAAAATTGGGAGCCATGCAGAGGTAGAAGCTGCGCTTTGTCGAACCATCCCACGTCTTTCCGTAGTCACTGCCGACTTACTTACATATCGATCATTTATGGACGTTCTATCTGTCGAGTATCTGACGCTTTACATTCGCTCGTGCGTTAATGAATGCACGAGCGTGACAGTTACCTGCGGAGGCGCCCACACATACGGAGTCGGCTCATCGCGGGCGCCATTCTGATGACCTCAGTCGGTGCAGTAAGTTCTCATCGGAAACGATTTCGTTGGTACAAACGGCATTGTTATCGGTGCTGGAAAACTGCAAGCAGAAATTTTGCCGTGCAAATGGCGCAGTATTCGTGCTGGAGAGTGGCAAACAGAAATGTTGTCGGTGCAGACAGCAAAGTTGTTGGTGTCAGGAAGCATCGAGCAGAAGTTTTGTCGATGCAAACAGCGACGCTGTCGGTGTCGGAAAAGTGCAAACAGAAGCGTGGTCGTTTGAAACATAAACGTTGTCGGTGTCGGAAAACTGCAAATAGAATCGCCGTCGTGGTAAACAGCGATATTATCGGTACCGGAAAGCAACAAACAGGAATCGTGTCATTGCAAATAAAAATGTTGTCGCCCGACACAGCTACCCTGTCGGGTTGTTTTTTTTTTGTTTTTTTTTTTTTACTGGGGAGTAAGTATGCCGGGACCCTTACGAAGATTTTGGGCTGTTGCGGCCCGGCCCGCGGAGGAACAGGAAGCCCATGACCCTCTGCCCTTTCACAGGCCCTGTGCACAGCCTGGAGTTGCTCCGGGAGATCACTGCTTTTCAGGGATTGACCCTAGTCTTCACGTTTCTATATTTCTGCATCGCGTCGCCCAGGGCATTTCACCTAGAGAGCTGCATTCTCTTTCAGAATCCGGACACTGCGGTTCCATGTCCGGTGAGAAGTGAATACACCGCGAAAGAAACGGCACCGTTTCCGGAAAACTGAATAGTGGTGAATGAAGCCGAATGAGATTGTGACGTGGTAGTGGAAATGACCTCCGTGAAAAGCGATAATACACTACGATTTCATGAAAGCTGAAAACAGTCCGCTTGGCATCTGTTTCTCTCATTCGCAATTCCGCTGAGACCATCGCGATGAGTGAGCCGTCGAACTTGGTTCGAACGCAAATTCTTTAGGTTTAGGAATGTTCAGGTGGACTTTGGCACCGATGTGGACCGGGAACCACTTCATTGCGTGAAATTTATTGCACCGTCGCTTTGAAGAACGGCTCTCGCTTCCTTCGTGATGGAACCGGAAGCGAAGGCTCTGGCTGCTGATATGGAGTCTGTGCAGATATCTGGAAGAAAATCACTTCATGGCTAGCGCAATTGTGACCTGTTCTGCGATGGTTGCTTGTATATTTCGGACAGAGGTTGCTTTTATCACTTTTGGAATTAATGCTGACCAGCGAAAACCCCTCGGTGTACTAGTGTTGAAAATATTGGACGAACGTAGTGAGGCTCGGCCATTTGGCGACCGATTTAAGGAGTGCTCGGGCGCTGGCTTTACAACGACCGAAGTTTAATTATGGGTGGACGTTTCTCGGGAGTGTATCTACCGAAGAATTTCCTCAGATCAAAGAAGCTACATTTCATTGAGTTCGTGGATTCCGCAAGAACACAAGTTACGGAGTCTACAATCCGTAAACTCGTGTTACTTCCGAGAGAGAGACATTTACATACCGAGGAGATGTAGGTTCTCGTTGCTGGCATTCAGCAGAAGTCCTAGAATTCTTTCCATTCGTTTGCCCATTAGTGAATCCAATCTGGCCTCTTGCTTTTTGGGCCATTGCAGGGGCGAGGCTACATTGTTGATACGGCTTTTTCAGAACTCGTGCTGGAATCAGACGAGATACTTTTCTCCGAGACCTGCTCTTCCACTCGATTACTTAGTATGAGCCTAAGCGTAAAAGGACACAAAGCTGAGCGAGCTGATAAAGTGTTACAAATAGGTTGGGGAAGCGCGCCTAACCAACCACATCTGTGATCTATTTTTTTAGGATCGTCACGCCGCAGAGCGTGCGGTGCGTTGAAGATGGAAGAGACGGTGGCTAATTGTAAAAACCACACGACAATTATATTTGGACGACACACACACACACGAAATACATAAGGCGAGAACGCACAAATATAGTCTCACCCTGTACACAACGAGGGACGCCGTCGGGCGAAGCCGACGGCTCTGCTGAAGCAACTGGGAAAGGGTGGCACAAGTGCAAGTTTCGTCGACGCTGCAGCATATCCCGGTGGTAAAAAGTTCACAGCGGTGGTCGTCGACCAGAGCGGCTCGACTACGAATTGCGCCACTGTACGCACAACGAACCCGCAGGTGGCCGAACAAGTGGCCATCGCACTCGCTCTCCTAAATAGTCGGTGCGACGAAGTGTACAGCGACTCAAAGGCGGCAGTCAGAGCCTTCCAAAAGGGCTGCATATCAACACAGGCCGCCAGGATCCTGAACAGCTGCACTAGCGATGGGATCGTCCCTCACACCATATACTGGTTTCCCGCGCATGTCGGCCCAGTAAAGGGCGTTGCCCTGAACCCGAACGAGTCGGCCCACACAGCAGCGCGCGCGCTCACCGACCGCGCTGCTCTCGACATGGGCGACGACTCCAGCGCCGACGACGCGGGACATAAAGACACTCCAAACACACACAACGAGATTACCAAGTATTACTATATGGCGAGACGGGCTTTCCCGATCCCGCATTCAAAACTCAATAGAGCACAGGCAGTTTCGTTGCGCTTACTTCAAACCCACTCGTACCCGTCGCTAGCATACTTAAATGAAATTTATCCACACAAATTCCCCGACGCCGCCTGCATCGCTTGCGGGCAGGCCGCTACTTTAGCACACATGCTCTGGGAGTGCGGGTTGCTTGACTTACAGCAAGGCCGAATGGGATGCGCTTCTGCGCAGCCCACACCTTGAAGACCAAATCCTGGCCGTCCAGTGCGCCCGCGACAGGACCGTTAGGCTAGACCTGCCGGTCCCCACGTGGGAGTAGCCAGGTGGCGCGAGGCAACCTCAGCGTCTGCATTGGACTCTAATAAAGTTGTTCTCTCTCTCTCTCTCCCACGTGACGGTGCTGGAGTCCGTGAAGTAATGGGCTGGTAGGGTACCGGCGGTGACGTAGTCATCGTCAGGTAGACGTCCGGTGCGGTAGTTACGTCGCAGCAGCACGGGTCATCAGGTGAGTGGGCGAACCGCCACTCGGTAGACAGTAGCCACCATTGTCGGCTGCACAACGGATCTCTTCAGCGCCAGGTGAAGACCTTGCGACACTCGCTGTCCTGACGGCGGAACGTCACCCGGTAGGACGAACCACGCGCATAGATGCGGGTTCCGCGACAGCAGCAGGCCAGGAATAGATCTTGCGAGGTGGAGAACGTGAGGCGGTCCTTGTCCCGAAGACAGGCGCCTCTGTGCGCGAACCCCGCGCGTCGATGCCGGTTCGGTAGACCTCCGGCCAGTTCCGACCGTGCTCCAAAAACTGACTCGCCTGCGCAAGCCCTTTTTCTTCTCTTCTCAAGCACGAGCTGTTTATTTTTCCTCTGCTCCCAGCGATCTGCTGCTCCGTCGTCTGCTCTCGTTGGCTCGCCGTTACGTGCTTCTTCAAAATTACCCCCCACTTAAGAAAGTCCTTCCTCCTCAAGAACTTGCCGCTGTTGCTTGAAAGCTTGGGGCAACGTAGCGCACTTGCACATGCAGCACGATCACTGTACCACACTTCAGAGCAGTCCACCACACTTGCGAGTACAACACACTCGACACGCGTGAATAAACAAAAACTATCACGAAAGTTGCGGGTACCACACACTCGGCACTTGTGGGAATAATCACAGCACAGATCAGAAGTTTATGCTCAGCTCTAAGTAAAGTGTCATAAAAGCAAATTTCATCTACAAGACCGAACAGGTTTAGAATATCAAGTCAAGTAGATACGATATTCATGAACTTGGCAAGCTGCTCATAAAGTCCTTTCCTACGTTCCCGCTGCCTTTTATATATTCAACAGAGAAGTCATACTACATATGTGTGAGGCTCCGATGTAGAACATGGCTGTTGATGTGCTTGGTGGACTTGATGTAAACGAAAGGCTTATGGTGGCTTCGTGATATGAACGTGCATCCAAACAAATAAGTGCGAAATTTTTGGACGGCCCACATAAGTGCCGGGGTTTCTCGCTCAATTGTCGAATAGGCAACTTCTCTCGGTTGAAGTCGGCGGCTTGCATACGACACTGGGTGTAGCATACCTCCATGGCGCTGCATAAGTATACCACCTACGGTTGTCGATGATGCGTCGGTGCGAAGTACAAACGGCTTGGAAAAGTCCAGTGCTCTCATTCGGGTGCGTTGATGGTGGTATGGATGGCCGTTCTTCATACTTTTTAAGAAGATTTATATGGAACAGAGATGTTCTTATTCCCAAGCCAACAACGTAATCTACGTCATTCCTCCTCTCCAGTACGGTGAAAGGGCCTTTTCATGTCAGAATGAATTTGTTGTTCTCCGAGGAGCACCACCGTGTCTCCCATTGCCAGATGACGCGGTTTAGTTAACTTGTCGTAGTGCTTCTTCTGTACAAGTGACGCTTTTTGAAGTACCTCCTTGGCTGGACGGCAAGTGTCTTCTAGATGTCTCCGCAGGTCAACTACATAGTCATATGAAGTCTTCGTGTCAGCATTGAGATCACCGCCAGCCCATAATTCTTTCAATATTGCCATTGGCCCTCTGACGTAAAGGCCATACAGCAAGTCAAAAGGTGCGAAACCCAAGCTACACTGAGGAACTTCTTTACAGGCAAAATGTAAAGGTGTTAACTACCATTCCCAACTTTTCGGGCACTCTTGACACACACGTTCTGTCATTTGTTTTAGCGTGCCATTTAACCTCTCGACTAGGCCATTTGCAATGGGGTGAGGTGGTGTAGCTGACAACTGCGCGAAGCCGGATTAGCTCGCGCATCAGGTGGGACGAAAAGGACGCGCCTCTGTCGCTGATTTTTTCCTAAGGGACCCCCACCCACGAAAGCATCTCCAGTAGTGCTTCGGCGATTCTTTCCGTTTTAATGCTAGGCAGTGCCACCGCATCAGCATACCGGGTTTCCATGTCAACCTTTGTCAGAACGTATCTATTCCCTTTTTCTCACCTGGGGGAAATCGGGTCCACGTTGTCAATCGCAGCCCTCTTAAATGGAATATCAACGAGGGGCGTTTTTTTCAGCTGTACTCGACCGTCTAAATGTTTGGGGAAAGTTCTCTGGCACG
>JABSTT010005465.1:0-17204 GCA_013339685.2 Hyalomma asiaticum | reverse complement strand
AATCGCAGCCCTCTAATGGAATATCAACGAGGGGCGTTTTTTTCAGCTGTACTCGACCGTCTAAATGTTGGGGAAAGTTCTCTGGCACGTTTCGCAAGATTTCGCTTTCAAATAGCCACCAATCAGCTGCTAAAAGCTGAGGCAAGCGGATATTTGGCTTTATAGTGCTCTACGTGTGTTGAGATAGGATTAAGTGGACGATCGGAAGAGAATGCGGTACAGATTGCTGGCCCCGACGGCCTGCGTAGCTACGCCACGAGCCCAATGTTGGACGTTCTAAGTTAATGCGCTAACATTTAGATCGCTGGTATTTAGGCTAAAATAAAATCGGCCGCGTATCCGCGTGCTTCGCTGCAAATGTCGAAAGACGATAGTCTTCTGCCGGCCGTACCACATGAGTCCTGGTCTAATCCGCGGTCACCCGTGATGCTGTTCTCGTACCATTTCCGCTTCGCCTCTGCAATTTGGTCGACGGCGTTTTCCATGCATTGTCTGGGCATGTCTTGTAGAGTGGGTTGTATTTCAGCAAGGGGCCATTTATGTTGTGCCTTGCCTCAGACAGCGCCTCTTTTATGTTCAAGCGGCCGCATCTGGCTGGCATTGATGAAAAAGAGGAGGCGCTGCGTGACATGGACACCATCTCGCAGCGCCGTCGGGAAACGTGAGCTTTTGCAGAATGCCTGGGCAACTGGCAGGTGGCAGCACCAAATCGTCGGCAGAGGCCTTTTTCGTGCATAGCGTTGCATTTTTAGCGTAGACTAAGAAACACTAGGATCTTTCGAATTACGTATCCATGTATTTTCTAGTAAAGGAACACACCACCTAATAGTTACAGTTAATGTTGAGACTAATATATGCGTAATATTTGCTTTTTATCGAGAATGTTCACAAGTATGAACGCATCTACCAGTTCAAGATGGCTGGGCGTTAGGCAAGTGTTTGAGATGAGTCTACCTCTTCATGCATGTAAACCCGTTATAAAGCGTGTGCACAATAAATTCACAGTGGCTGAATCAGTTATTTTTGGTTTTGCAACGTGGTGTTTCGTGCTTCTAATCTATAGCCCGACGACTTCTTGTCCGATCTCTTGCCTGACCAGGCACGGCCATGGGAAATCAGCTTCGTGGTAATAGTACATCAGCTTGATGACAAAGTATTAATGGCTACAACCGCGGCATCACGGTCTCTTACAGCAGTGAGTTGGGAAAGTGACATCTCTTCGGGCAGCACCTCCGACGCCCGGCAAAAATTTAGAAGCAGGAGGAACGCACATTTATCTGTTATCATGGTGGTGGTAATGGCACAGTAATGCCGCGCATCAGCCGTATGTCAGCTGTCAGAGTTGCGAGACAGCCGCCATCAGGGACCGGAGGGGTCCATGGCCCACGCACGTGACAGCGCCATGCAGTAGGCGAGCGAAGGTGGTGGGGATTAAGCGTATGGCGGGCGGTCAATGGGCATCTGGTAGCAGAGGAAGACCAAGGGATAATGTGCCAGAAGAAGGATCACTTAAGTCCTAGTGCGCCGAAAGGAAGAGAAGGCCGAGTATAAATTCATGTGAGCACCGAGTGAGGACAGCAAAGGGCAACAGTGTGGCGACCGCTAATGCTGACGAGGGCAGTGCCTATCCCTATCAGCTGTACAGCAACACCTTCGGCAACAAGTGTTGTCTACGTCGTAGACGGCGCCATGATCTTGTTGAGGCGGCAGCGTAAATGGGCCCTCATAATAGAGAGATGTCCAAAAGTGCCAATGATAAAGGCTACGGGATCATTGCCGAGTTTCAATTCATGGGGGTATGGTGTGCCGGGAGTATCTCTAAGGGATTTTCAGGCTACGGTGTCAATGCAGCTTCATCTTATGGAGATGGCCGCGTCTCAGCCCACAGCACTCAGTCGCGGCCAGCCGGCCCGACCGGGACCGCCACGTCCACGAGCGCATCCAGCCAAGCCCCGTCCTCTCGTAGCTCGTTTTGTTTTTTTGTTTTGTTTTTACCTGGAAGTTTGGCGCTGTGACGGAGTAACGTCGAGTTTCTCCCCAAACGTGCAGGTTCTTTTTACCTTTGAGGTGTGCGAAGCGTCGCCTCAAGACACTCAAAGGATGAGGGCGTTTGCACGCAACGTTTTAATACACACAAAAAACACACAACACAAGCACACAGAAAGACACATCCTATACAGTTTCAAAACTGAAAGGCTGCACAAGATTGCACAGAACGGCTTAAGCTAACTGAAGTCCTAATTACATAGCCAGTTTCCAATTATATCTGATCGCGAAGCGATGGCACGAGCGTTCGTCCCACCAACGTCCAGATACAAGCGCTGCCATGGAGCGCTACAGCTGATGAGGAACCCCGTAACCGTCGGCATCCCGAAGCACGAGGGCCGATGGTAGCTCGGGCAGCTCCTCCAGGCTGCAGGGAAGAAGACGGTTCGGCGGCGTTGAAGGTGCATCCCGGCTGGACATCCACGCTTGAGCTGACGCCCGAACCTCGACAGCTCAAGCCTGTCCACGGGCAGGGGAACGTCCTGCTATGGCAGCAGGTTGCGGAGGCTCCGCCTTGATCAGAAGACTGCCCCCAGGTCTGCCCCCGTCACCCGACAGCCCAGTAGCGTGGCCGGTCTTCTCCGCTGGTCTCCCTCTGGTCCCTCCCTGGTCTCTCTCCCCGGTCTCTCCTGGTCTCTCCCTTTCAAACACCAACCGCTCCTTCTCTTCTTGTAGTCACACAGCCTCTCGCGCATTAACGCATGCCGTAAGTTCCTTGCCTTCCAAGCCCTTGCGTCGTGCTAACTTTTCTAGAGCTTGCCGTGATTCTGATGAGCTCATTTTATATGCTTGTGATTAACCAACAAATGTTACAGACGGTCTCGTCCTGTCGCAGCGAACGCCAATAGTGACAGCGTTCTTCATAAGCTCTTACGCTCCATGCGAGCGCTTGTATCCGGAAGTTGGTGAGACGAACGCTCGTGGCATCTCTTCGCTCCGCGATCACATATATTTAGAAACTGGCTATATAATTAGGACTTCAGTTAGCCTCAGCCGTTCTGTGTAATCTTGTAAAGCATTTCTGTTTTCAATCTAAGTGCGATCTTTCTGTGTGCTTGTGTTGTGTGTTTTTAGTGTGTATATAAAACGTTGTGTGCAAACGGCCTCGTCCTTCTTTGAGTGTCTTGAGGCGACCCTTCAGACACCTCAAAGGTAAAAAGAACCTGCACGTTTGGGGAGAAACTCGACGTTACCCCGTCATAATTGGCGTCCGCGACAGGACGAGACCGTTCCTGACCACGGTCAGGAATGCTGCTCCCCGTTGAGGCCGTTGACCTGGAGCGCGTTCGGTGTCTGCACTGCTAACCCGGCCGGTGGCTTGCGCTCGCTGAAGTGGCAGCTGGAATTGCCTGGCAGGAACGTGCTGGCGACGTTCCATCGACGTCAGGCCTTAAGTGAGACGTGGTACGGCCCCAGGTGGGAGCCTGCTGAGATCACGGGTCCGTAACCCGACGGGTCTCTGCTCCCGCGCCCTGGTTCCTTGATGGCCCAGCCACGTCTGACTGGCTCTTCTCCGGAAGCCTCGGCAGTACCTTCTCTGTCTTGGCGCCTCCTCATTCGTCGGGCGGTTTCGCGCCATCACGCACAATGACGCACTGCTTCGTCGTCGTCTTTATCAACGGTATCGGTGGCGCGCACTTTAAGTACATTGAACTTTGCCCCGGACGGTCACTTCACTCCATCACAGGAGAAACCTAGCTCGTATTGCGAGCCACGCAGAGCACGAGCTAACTTCGTCATCGCATTCAAGCACCCCTCTTGCGGCGATCCCCACACTGCCCCTCTGCTCAGATAATGGCTCTGGTCCGTCGTGTCCTGCCCAAAAGATGCGACGTCCCCGCCGGCGGTGTAGCCTGGACATCTGGGGTCCACCGAACGAGGCAGTGAGTGACCACGTAGCACATCTCCGGGCCTGAGGTCTTCCAGGATATTGCATTCCTCAACATACGCGGTCGGAACATGCGGGCCCTAAACGAAACCCAGGTGTAGACGCACAGCCGATCGCCCTCGCGTACCTCGTTCAGACTAGGGGCTTCCCTTTAGGAACTCGTGCGCGCAGCAGGCAGCCGGTGGGTGCAGTCACCAGAGGGACGCTTCTAGTCGGAATGAGGTACGCGAGGGCGCAGTGGCCCAGTATGGCTGGCGAACCACTCATGCACTGCAGGTGGGAGGGTGCCATATGTTGCGTCGAGGCTTCGGAGGCGTCGCTCACAGGTGCTCCCGTTGTTAATCCTGTCGAATTTTCGTTTCTTCTTCCTTTTCTTCTCTGTCTCGCCTTGCACCCAGTATCGGTTTCATTTTCCAACTACACTGACCTTCGGCCGACGCTCGTCCACGCGTAAGCCCTGTTCTTCGTATTTTGTTCCCACGTAGGACAACAAAGCTACGAGCCCACAAACACGGCCAATATCACGCAATTCTCATCATAATCCTTGGAATCGCCTTCGCCATTGAGGTCGTCCCCCTTGTGGACGTAGTCCTCTCCGCCGTGAACGACTTCATCTTGTAACTCTGCATCGCGTGGTCCGTCCCCTTAGACGACTTCACGTCACTGCCTTCAGACGCCTCGGCCAAAGCGTGCCTCTGTGAGGACTTCTCTATCTTGGCGTCGCTGGCGCTTTCTTCGTGACCAAGAAGACTTGGTCAGCCTGCTGTGCCCCAACGTCGGCTTGCCTGTCGGTAGAAATTATGTCTTTTGCAGCACGAAATATGATTCGCCAGGACTCAGCACCCGCCTCGGCTCATCTGTTGACCGCAGTTGTTCACCAGCGCACACACTCGGAGATCACGACGCAGTCCAGGCGGAAATGCACGCTGCGAACGGGAGACGTGACTCCTCCCACAATCGCAGTACTTCCCGGAACGCACCAGGAGCCCCGCGTTGGGCGCCAGTATGTGAGGTAGTCTTTGCCCGCAGCAGCCAGTCCCGGCCAGCCGGCCAGTGTAGGTCCGCCGCGCCCGGTAGTGCATCCAGCCAAGCCCCATGCTTGCCTAGCTCGATACTGCGAGCCACGCACAGCACATGCTAGCTTCTTCGTCACATTTTCTAAGCGTCCCTCTGGCGGCGATCCCCACAACCACCATAAGCTGCACTGTAAAGATTTCCGGCTGCGAGCATGCAGAGGAGGTCGGGGAAAGAAAACGGCGAGACTGTGGAGAGCAGGATTGACGGCGTTGCGACGACGGGGAGCGGGAGTAGCGGCGAACAGAAGGTGCCTTAGGCTGAATTAGTGGGAGGACGACGGGAAGTAATTAGGGGGAGCAGCAGAATGTCTCCGCGTTGGGCACATGTAAGTAGGAAAGTCTGACGAGCAGCATAGGTCGAACGGCGCAGGCAATAACACTAAGTGTGCCCGATATCAGGAGAGGAGAAGCGCATGGGCTGATCATCAGGAGTTTTTCATTCTTTGCGGTAAGGCAAAAGGAAGGTAAATAATGGACGAATGGGTACTGTAACATACGGCCGAACATAGACGTGAGTCATGGGCAAGCTGATGGAAGGGTGTGATTCCCAAACTCCCGCTAGACCACAGCCTCAACGAGGGATGCTGATGGGTGCGGCGAGTCACTGGCGTGTGTTGTGAAAATGAAAACGTATTTTTAGTAGGTGCCTTACGGGCAGCTTCAATCTCGGGACAAACAGTGCACGTCACGTTGTTGTAATGGGCGGTCGGCGAACAGGATTACACGACAAAGTTGCCGCCGTGCCGGGCAGTCGTGCGAAGTTCTCCGTGATACGGTGGCTCTTTGCTTGTTCAAATCGTCAGCACTCTTCGATGATCGCATACATGGTGTCAACGATGGTGTAACCATAGAGTTGCCTACTAAAATACTAGAGGGAAAACTGGTGCTAGTGTCTATGGGAGTTTCAAACAAGGTGGTTGAGCCAGCATGGGAATGATGGGTATGACATGGATTTGCCTAGTCTTCGTTCTTTTGTCGTCACACGGCTTTGCGACTTCAAAAAGAATTGGTCATTTACGACAAAACATTGCAATAAAACGGAAGATTTCGAAATGACTATGTGCGTGCTCAGGTACTAGTTGTTTTTTCGCGATTAGGAAAGTACGGAACGCTCAGAAATTTAGCACTATTGTGCGATATGGCAATGTTGCCTCCTCTGCGTGTGCCGAGATTTAGCAGTGTCCATACAGGTTTAAGTTCCAGATGTAGTTGTGTTCGAACTTAAATATTTTTGCTCTTGTAAGGGACGTGCTGACATTTTCAAGTATACGTAAAAGGTGGATGTGTCTTCTGAATATAACAAACGGGCTTTCGCTCGCTTCCTTTAATGCAGGGCAAGTGCTCCACTGTATTTTTACAAACTATACGCATTGGTCAAGCCCTTGCGCGAGGTTGTAGCAGGAGCCCAGTATCGCCCATCGCTTGGTGGTTGGTCTTGTGAAAAAAATTGCCCGCCAATCCACCCTGTGAAGGTGGTTGGAAAGCGAAGCTTTTTACGCCACCCTCACGGTGACGGCGAGAGCTGCTGGGTTTTGCCTACGACGCTGTTGAGCGAGACGATTTTGTTCTTTCCGCAGAGCCTTATATTCACGCTCTTCTTCTGCCGTCTTTACTTTCCGTGGTCTACCCATAGTGGGGTAGTCTAGAAATGAACCGAAGCAGTTACTAGGCTGGAAGGGTTTCGAATGACGTCAACCCTCTTTCAAGCAGCTGCATAAGCTTTGCAACAGCTGCAATCTAATCTTACGGACCGCGCCGAGCCTGTTTCCGTTGTTTGCCCGCAGCCCTCATCATCCATCATGTTGGCTCATCACTTTGAAGCTTGTTTTGAAGCTCGCTAGAAGACGCTGCCTGCCTCAAGCTCGTCTCTCGCGGGTAAGGGCGTGTTCTCCTTCTTTGCGAGCTGGTCGAGCGTTCATCGAAGAAAGAGCGTTTCCATAGGCAACGCACGCCTTTCGCTCTCTCTCTCTCTCTCACAAGACAGCAGATGGAAGAGTGAGAGAGGTAGGGCGCCGGGAGGCACGCGCCGAGCGCGAGATCGTCGGGATCGTTTTTTGATTACAAGGACGGACACGACAGAACCCTTGGCTGGTAGAGGTACAAAGCTTCGCTTTAAAAACGTGGCGTTAACCAAACAAACGTGCCGTTAAACTCCATCAGAAACTACGCCTGAGCTTTGATTTGAGCTGACTTTTTGAGCGTCGTCCGCAGGCGCGTCTGGCCATCGTCCACTGGGCGTCTACTACGCATGATAACTGTGCGCCTGCTTGGCGCGTTCGGTTGGCGTTGAATTAATCAGACAGCGGAATTGAAATGCCGTAGTAAAAGATATACGAACAGCTTTCTGACAAGGGATGTGTGTCAGCTGTGAAAGCGACCGTACGGTTACAGATTCTATCGCATCTGATACAGAAGAAAAAAAAAATAACAGTAAAACCGTATCGATAAGGTTCGCGAGACGCAGCGCGAATATTTCTAAAGTTGGGTAAAATACCGCCGAAGATAACCTGTGTAGCCATCCATCAACAAACAAAAGAACAAAACACTGCGTGGCGCCTCGTCATTGCAAACGACTTTGGTACATGCGATAGTCTGATGATCTCTAGCAGCGAAGCCAGTAATGCGTACACTACAGCCGCTGCCTTCGTCGCGTAATGAAAAAGTGTAGTGACCTCACTCGCGTCCCTGAAGTTAAAAAAACAAGAATAAGCAAATCCACCAAAACGTTTGAAGCCGCAGGCACGGAGTCTAGACAAATCCATGTCATACCCATCATTCCCATGGCAGCTTCACGATCGCAGCGCCAGTTTTCTTTCTAGTATTTTAGTAGGAAACTCTATCGGTGTAACCGAGCACATCAAAGTAAACATCAGCGGACCATTCAGTAGGTGAGAAGCCCTCTCCGACTCGGACATGTTCTCGTCAATCAGGCGGCCAAGAGCGAGGCTATCTTGAAAGTACGTGATGTATGACTCGGTAGATGTCTGCGCGCGAGTGAAAAGTTCATTCAGCGGGGACATTCCGACCAGAGCTCTCACCGAAGAGGTCGCCAATATCGTGTTTCAATGACTCCCAATTCGTAACGGCAGCTTCGTGCGTCTCGAACCACACAAATGGCGGGTCGTGGAGGTAAAAAAAAAGTACTTTTTACTGGCATAAAGGTCCGGTCTCATCAGTAGATGGCGCTGATCCATTCGTAAAAATCGAGCCATGTTTTATGTCAACACCATTTTAGCCAGTAAAGACCACCGGATCACGAGGAGGAGAGAGGACCACCTAGGTCTAAGACGTGGTTACCTCTCCTAATATGAAGTACCTGAAAAGCAGACGGGGGGGGGGGAAGGAAGCAGTAAGGAAGACTTGTGGGAAAATGGCTGCGTGGCTGCGTGGCTGCGCCGTCACTGTGATCATTATCTGGGCTCAGGCGTCCGTGCTACGCGCCACCAGGCTGGAGCGCGTGGACCGGCATCCACGTGGTTAGAATTCGGCTACCGCCGAATAGAGATTGTTTTTCTCTTGGCTCTTGCACCCGGTGTCGCCTCTGGGGATCTTGGCAGGTGTGAGGTCCAGAAGCCATGGTCTTGAGCCCACAGACTGAAGATAACATTGAGAGAGCTCGTTACAAAGGCTAGTGTACGCTGCCACTGTGCTACACCCTCTGTACATGCATGGAAGCTTTCCTGTTTTGAATACTAAATATTACCAACCGCTCTTGATAAAGGAGGTCGCCAAACTTGGTAGACATCCGACTCAACTAGATGTGAAACTTTTGAAAAGGAAAGAAATGGGAATGCAGATTTTTTTACTGACATTCAATACTGTAAATAAATCACTGCACAGCGAATGTAAAATCGCCATCAACATCCTGGTGACACATCCATGATCAACCCTTAGGAAGCTCGGGACGGACGATTGCTGGCGTTGTATGCTAGGCTAGAGAGGCCTGATTCAACACTACCACCACCACCACCATCTAGATACTAAAAAACGAAGGTGTATGTCAAGTTTGCTTGTGTGTATAATCATTAAGATTTGCAGGCTGCTGTTTTGAGCTGCCTCTTACGTATCATAAACAAAGCATATGTGAAGCAGGAATAAATTTAACTGTTGCTGAGCACACATTCTTAAAATATTGGGAAGATGAACTTATTACACTTGCACACAATATGCGTTAGAAGAAAGTAAAAATTGACTTCAAGTTAAACATAGAAATTAAGTTACTGTGAGGCGTGCACATTGTGTAAAAAGAGACTCCGCAAGCTAAAAGCATTGCGAGGTGTTTTTGTACCCTTGATGGCCGATTAGGCGCAGAAGAGGTAGCCTGTTAAAGTTCAAGGAATAGACCTTATACTAACACACTCAAATAATGTCCGGGAGAATTATTTTTGCAAGGTGACTGTAGCATGAAAACATTGCATCGAGGCAGAACACACTCGCTCATCCAGGTCCCAAGCGATAAATTTTATTTAGGCACAGGAGACCCAACTATAGGGCATGTGATGTGCCTGAGGTTAGATAAGTGCCTGAGGTAAAGTAAGGTAAAGGCAGTAAGTTGAAATAAGTTGCAATAAGGCAGTAAGGCAATAAGTTGTTGCAGCTAAGTTGCTCATATGGCCTAGTGCACAGTAAACTTTTTGGAAGATCATGCTGCTCCCACGCTGCAAATTCTGATTCATACCTTCACTACAAAACATGGAGTCATGTTCAACCATCTGCAAAACGTATGAATGTCTTTTCAGGCAATGTATGTGGATGAAATGACAGCAACATTTCCTTGTTAGTAAGATGCCTATAAATAGCGCTGCTTCACTTGATCACAAGGAGCATAATAATCAACGATATATATACGGGTTTTTGTTTACGTATATATTGAACAGTGTATTTTTTTCTTTTAATATTAATAAAATTACGCCTGTGTGATAGTAGTATAACTCACATTCAATGATGACGCCAGAGATGTCCAGGTCGTGTCTAAGATAATTTATATTTTGTTACGCGTATCACTCAAGCATTTTTCCACTTGATCTTCGAATGTAATGAAATGTACTGCTGCCCCTGGAGCTTGAAATAAATGCACCCAAGAGAGCCAGCGAGTCTCAAATGTCTGTAGTCCACACATAAACACACTCACACTGTTGAGTTTAAAAGCTAAAACACGATTTCACACACAGAAGCAGTATCACAAAATAATGATGTCTCCGAAACTGCGTGCTTGGTCGATTCCTTTAAATTCGTTAAATATATCCAGGTATTCAAGAGCATTTTAAGAACATTTATAGAATGTCACTCACTGCAGTGCTACTGTTTTATTTATCCAGCCTTCTATGCAGAACTGAAGGCTGTCTTCTCAAGCTAATACTAGATAAAAGACCAGACATCCACAAGTGCGGTGTGTGCCATGTATACGTGACTCGAAAATTAGAGCACCTCTGCGGCAGGACGCTACTCAAGGGCACTGTGAAAAAAATTGTGAAACTTGCACATCAGCAAAAAGGTATGCATGGTTCCAAGAAACCCCTGCTTCCCATTTGTCGAAAGTTAAATACATGAGAAAGCTAATCGGAAAGTGAGACAAGAGCAAGTAGATTTAAGTTGAACGAATTTTAGACAAGAACTAACATTAACAAACAAATCAAAATCTTTCTTCAAATCTTTTCAGATTACAAATGTACTCTAAGTTCTACAGAAAACTAAAACTAAAAAAAAGAAAGAAGAAAACATTAAGGTCAAATATTACTACCAAACAACTGCAAATTTCTGTAATAAACACTGTACGTTATACGTTTCCTATTTTTTGTCATTCGAAATGGCAACTTTTACAGGCTACACATATGTTTTTGCTACAGCGTGTGACCTGCGTAACACAAATTCTTTTGTTGCTAAAACAGCAATAGAGTTGTATAAACTACAATTTAAGTTCATACACTTCCGTAACCTTGCTCTTGATTTACAATTTTGTAAACTGAAGTCACCAATGAAGACTCTCTCAAGACTACGCATTCTGACCTTTTCTTCTAAATGCTACATATAACTGTAAGATCATTTCAACGCGGTTAGACCATAACAGCACAGTTTCCTCTTCCATGAAGGAAAGAAAGAAGCAGGGAGAGGGTATCAAGAGAACGCTGTGAAAACTAGTCATAAAAATACGCGTGAGTGCTATGCGTTGTCAGTGCACTTTAAAGAACGCCACGCGGTCAAAATTTCCGGAGCGCTCCACTACGCCGTTTCCTTCGTTTCTAACCTTTTCTGTCCCTTCAGCGTAGTGAGCCGCGTGATGCAATGAATAATTGATCTGTGGTTCTATGTGCCCATACTGCCAAATTGCTATGATGCGCCCCATGGTGGAAAGTTCCGGGAATTTCCACCTCCTGGGGTTTTCTAACGTGTGCCGACATCCCACAGTCTAAATTATGCTTTTATGGAAGTATGAGTGCCGGGAGAGGAATTTAATCCATGTCTTTCGCGTCAGCAACCGAGCACAGCGTTGACGGCTTACAATGGCGGCGGGGCTCCAGGCATATGTTTTCTCGGTTTTTCATTTCGCGGAAGGGGTGACGCGAGTTCTGTCACGACATATTTCTTGTAGCGAAATTATTCGCACTTAAACTGCTTAACAAATGCATTATACACCGACCTAGGCCATTAAACTGTGTTCGTGACCAGATGGCCCAAATGTCTGAGGCAAGCGAAACGCCTGTGGAGCAAACCATTTATTAAGAAATCTCAACATTGTCATTTACCGCATGTACAAACGCATTGTCAGCTCAGCCAAAGTGTAGATCTGCTCAACATTTTTCTCCATGACGAGTCGCCGAATGCTACGATCGCCCTATGCTCGTGAGTATAACCACGCTTGTATTAATGATAATTTCTGCGGTTTTATGTACAAGCAAAGTAATATAATTACGGTGCACGCCATAGTGCAAGGCTCCGGAGTTTTTTTTCAAAATGCACAGAATCCGTACAGTACTAGCCAGGCTTCTCTACAATTAATTGATGACCTGCAATGGATTATATTTTCTTTTTTAATCTTTTGAGGCTTGAATTACTTCCTTCAAGGGTTGAGAATCCCTGGCATGCAAGTACTATTTTTATTCCTTTGATGCATTCCAAGATCGTCAACTACATGTTATGGCAGCGCACATAACATAGCTTTCTCAGATTTTCCCAAGAATGTTGCCATGGGCGATTTCTCCAGCCTCTCGCTGACTGCAACACCTTCAAGCACCAACAGCAGTAAGCCCGTCGTCGATTCCTTGACGACTCGGAGACATGACTGCAAGCGCTGTGGAAAGACCGTGCTTCCGCTTACAAGAATACCATATATGGCGATATCAGGAATTGGGCATATGTGGCTATATATGGCACGTGCCCGTACGTGGACGTATTTGCCCAAATCGTGATACAGATATACGTGGCGATGAAAGACCAACACGAGGAATGCAATGTAAGACTCTGACACGTACTGGGCAAATACGGCTCCGTATGGACACGTGTGATATATATCCAGATAAGCACATATGGCCATATATGCATATCTGCCTATACCTGGCTACGTATACACTAGTGGTTATACACCTTAGCCACGCTACGTCCGTTAATTTTAGTAGACAGTCTGCTCAGAGGGTTAGTGTATCTAGCAGATGCGTGTGTCAAAGGACGAAACTTATGGCCAGTGCCACCGGGTCCCCGCCGTATTCTCCCTAGTGAAGGACGGAGGGTCACTTAGCAGCGAAGGTACCCAGTTGGTCCTTGAAGTAAGAAATATGATGCTACAAGGCAACCGCTACCCCTCCGCTCATTTCGATTGCGAGTAAGGGCAGTACAGACGGGAACATACGGGTCTTAGGAGGAACGGCGTCGGCTCACATGCAAGTGCGCTGTATATCAGATTTGCGAGCGCTTTTAAATTTGTTTGCTTTAATTTTATGGTCACCGAACAGATGGTGAGTGGCACGGAGGATCAAGTTGGCGGTTCCAATGTAGCTGCGAAATGGCACCGACAGCGTGCTGCAGCTGTAAGCAAACAGCACGCCGATGGACGGCCGTATCTCGGCCGCAAATATTTAGAGCAATCAATGACATGTAATCACGTTAAAAACAACCAGCGGTTGAGAAACTAAGCGCACGATTTCTTCAGTCAATCTTCGCGCACCACCGAAGCATGCATCACGTACACAGTTTCTCATGACGTATGCAGAACCTACTTTCCATGAATGCCGATTCACGATGCAGCGTCTGGAAACTTGCAACCTGTGTCGCGTACTTATTGTGCTAATAACGTGCTGTTCGTAGAAGTGCACGTCGCAAGATTTTCTGGCGACTTACTGTACATGCGTACTGTATTGAAACGAGCAAAGTGACGCATGTGCTCAAACCACGCCATCGACTTATGAATATTTATTCTCCCGAATACTCGCTTTCGTTCGTGGAAACGAATGCGACAAGCAAAAAGCGTACCATCATATGCTCTCTCGACCATACGTGCGTGATATAGCAGCCCGTTTAAAGTATGCTAAACATGAAGTGCTTTTGTCCGTGGAAAAACGACTCATATTCACTGGAAAGATAGAAACGAGGCGAAACGCCGATTTTAAATGCATCGACAACATCTCTGAACACACGCAGTGCTAATATCCCTGATGAGACCTCCTGCGCAGTGTACACAGTACGTTTCTTTCGTCGTTCAAATAGTCAAGGTGATTGTTTCCCAGCTGTTTGGTTCACAGGTGTTTGGTTCCCAGGTGTTTGGTTCCCAGCCTCTTACAGATACACGCCTGCGTACACAACGGCAGGTATCAGTGGTAAAACACCGCGGAGCGACGCCCCCCTCCCCCTCAAAAAAAGAAGAGAAAAGGGAAAAGTGGCCGGTATCAGCCGATACAGACTGGGATACCAGAAGCTTGTGTTTCGGGTGCTCTTAAGAACATAGCGGATGAAGCTTGCGTGGTTGGCGGCAGATGGCGCTCTACATATATTGAATGTCCTCCATTAATTACGCTTTCATGGTGGTGATGCTAGCGGCAATCTGTTATGAGTTCGTCAGAATCCATGCTGCATTGTGACTTATCGCGAAAAGACACACGTTCAGGGTGCCATACCAAAGGATGGTGTCCAAGACAAGGCCAATATTGGAAGGGTGATAAAATCGCTCGGGTTTCGCGGGTTATCTTCAAAATCTTAGGTATGAGGCATAGTTCTCCTTACGATGGGCGGTAGTGAAAATGCTGCTCCCTCTACGGTTGGCCGCCCACCACTTTTGATAGACCGCCCGCCGCTCCCACTGACCCCTTTACACTTGAAGTCAGTGCCTGATGTACGAAAACTGGCGCGCACTTCATAGCTCCCGGAGGTACACGCTGCTAGAAGAGAAAAAGAAAAAAAAGAAACGCTTAGTGTGTTTAGCGCTTGTAAGACCGAGTGATCTTTGATGTACACTGACAACGCAGAGTAACAAGTCTCTGCCATTTCTCGTGCACCGATATGCGACGCCTACGTCGTTCGTGTCGTCAGTATGTAACCATGACCTCTGCGCAACCGTGGTGGACTGCACTAGTTAGTGAGGTGACCCCTTAACAGGAGATATCCATAATGCATTACGATCTGAAAACACTGGGCTTGGCCGCCCCGTTCTTCAGGGCACACTCGCGCAATCTTTTCTCTTGCACTCGTGCACTCGCGCAAGCGCGAGTGCACGAGTGCAAGAGAGAAGATTGCACTGCTTGCACTTCTTGCACTCGCGCAAGCGCGAGCATTAGGAGAGAGCCCCGGAGGCTGTTGGTCATGTTGCTGTCGGGACAAGAAAACGCACCAGTTTCCTGCAGCATCCAGCTACGAAAGGTGAAGGGAGATCACTGTGTTATAAGCAGTCTATGAGAACAAAATAACGAAGTTGTGCGCTCCTACGTACCAGTCCGGAGTGCAGCTGGTACAGGCGTACAGCTTCGCAACGGAAATAGTACGCCGATATTTCTCCTCTCGCGAGGCGTGCCTCTGATCTGAGATGAGCGTTGGAGGAAATCCTTGGTTGTTGAGGAGATCCTAGTGTAAAATATCTAATATATCCCGGTATGACAACACAGTGTCCGGCATTATTTATCAATGCCATTAGAAGTGCGCGCCAGAAGTCGAAATCACGAACGACGCTGTGCTGCTGTCGACCCCTCATTTCTCCAATCGCGGGCACATATATCCTTCGAAGTAGCGTGTATGATGGTTTTTTTTTCGAAAGAAGAAATAGGCCTGGACTCATGAGTGATGCGCCATGAACGTCTCGGAAAAATTAAACTAGCATGTTTTGAGTTTGCATGCGTGGCCGGGGTTATTTCCCCGCTGATAAACTTGTACACCTTGTTGGAACCACACACGGGGAACATTGTAGAGATAGCACCACGACATGCGCAGTGATGGTGCGTGTACCCAACCTCAACGCTTTAGAAGCGACAGCCCGGGCGCTGCCCGGGGACTTCTTCGTTGGATGCGCAGCTGTGTGAAAGGTTATCCAGTTTTGGTGAGAGTTGGCAGGCACCAATAAACTCGCTCGGTTTTGTTCTACATTTGTACTGAGAGGCCTTTGTTTTGCTGAAACTAAAGACGGGACGTAGCAAGCCGAAGACCCACTACGTTAGCCGCGCAACGTCCGTTGATGTCCAGAGACACGCTGCTCAGACGCTTAGCGAATGCAACAGATCCGTGTGTCAAAGGATGAAACTTATTGCCCCAAGTGCTCAAAGTTCATGCTGCTTAGCGCGGTCGCGCGTTGGGGTGAAGCACGCATCAGAAGAAATCAATCAATCATGATTTAGCTGGCAGCTACGCTGGGCCATTGTCTCCGCCGCTCTACCGTCCCATGATACTTCACGCCATCATGCCACCGCTTCTCATCTCAACGCTTGCCCAAGAGATCCAGCAGAATGCCACTCCCGCTGAAGCAAGACGCGCTTTACTTTCATGTATTCGTTGCAACATTGTCATTCCAAGAACACTCGCGCCCGCACCTGCAGAATCTGCCATGGGCGGCGCGTCCGCAGTTTCATGCAGTGTATACATATAGTTTGATTGATTGCTTTGTGGAGTTTAACGTCCCAAAACCAGTTCTGATTACGCGAGACGCCGTAGTAGAGGGCTCCGGAAATTTCGACCACCTGGGGTTTTTTAACGTGCACTGACTTCGCACAGCACACGGGCCTCAACATTTCGCCTCCATCGAAACGCAGCCGCCGAGGCCGGGATTACAGTGTAGTTTCCGCATCGCGGTCATACGAGGTAGACAGCGAGCCGAGGCCACTGAGCTTTTGTTCTAACTTAATTTACGCTATCTTTCCGCATGCCGGAAAGTGAACGCTTTCTCCTTTGCTCAATTACCACAGAGTTGTACACACGCAATACTGACCGTACGGCGGCAACATGGAACCTTTGACGATCTGCCCACGAGGGCCTTTTCTCAAAAGTACTACTATTCTGCGAGCGGCATGACCTGCTCATTCATGCCCTTCGTGCGAGTCCGGCCACACCTCCATGCTTACTTAATAAGCCCACGTCCACTACAATTAAGATTGCCGGAATGCTAGCAACCTTACTTCGCATATTATTTTATGAATTGCTATGGAATTCCTTGCTTCGCCGATGCGACGAAAGTAAGAGATTTCCCGTCTTCAGACGAATAAGACTGTTTGATTAAAAGAAGGAATTTCTTTCGTGAGCTTAAACGCGTGACGTGCAGAGAAAGCGTGGTCACGCAAAAATATGGCCCCGCCCCCCTACTTACGAGGTATGCATGACCACGGCCAAAGACAGGCAGTGAAAATCGAACAAAACCGCCCGGGTTCGCAAACGACGATCGCGGTCTCGTCCCAGCATGTCAGAGGCAGTACCAGAATCCAACACAAAGTGTTTCCGGATGGTCCTTGCTCGTTTACGCAAAATAGTGCTAGATGTCCATCTCGCGAGCTCATCCGTTCGCTGCTCGTTTGAGCTTCCCATAGTTTAAAATTAACTTAAGATACGATCTGGGCTGTATTTGCTCTTGATATTTCGCAGACGATGTATCAGCGTCCACAGAAGTTATTGCAAGTTATCTCGCCTTCGAAAATTTTTATCGGTACGCCAGTAAAGCACATATTCATGTAACATTGTGTGAGTAACGTAAGAAGAAGTCGAGACATGCTTCCTGTGATATACCTACCATGAAT
>JABSTT010005464.1:0-16979 GCA_013339685.2 Hyalomma asiaticum | reverse complement strand
CTGTAACGTGCGACACACTCGATGGTTGTGAGGGCATCGCCGAGGCAAACATTTCGTTGCTGCTTGAGCGGAACCTTTGCATCGCGCGGGGCGTCGTTCAGATTCGGAACAGGCGCTCATTAGTGCTGCTGACAAATTTTAGCAACGAGTATCAGCACGTACCCCAAGGCACAGCAGTCGCTTTTCTCCATGAACTTGCTGCTTTTGCTGATGTCAGCTCTTTAGAAACCGCTGAACCGAACGTACCGAAAGGCGTCAGCCTGACCGATCGCGTACAGATAAACCCCAGTTTACTGGAACAACAGAAGAAGCAGCTCTTAGACCTCATCAACGACTTTTCCGACTGCTTCTCTACGGAGTCTAAAGTTCGGCGCACCCCTATAGCGAAACATCGAATCCTTACCGAGGAGGCCGCACGCCCCGTTTGCCAGCATCCATACCGCGTTTCGGCTACGGAGAGAGAGGTCATCAAGCGCCAGGTCCAAGACATGATCAAGGATGACGTGATTCAGCCGTCTGCAAGTCCATGGGCGTCACCCGTTGTTTTAGTTAAGAAAAAAGACAATACACTGCGCTTCTGTGTAGACTACAGAAAGCTTAACAGTATAACGAAGCGTGACGTTTACCCACTGCCAAGAATCGACGACGCTCTAGACCGCCTACGCCACGCCCAATTTTTTACATCGTTGGATCTCAAGTCAGGGTACTGGCAGATTGAAGTTGATGAGCGCGACCGCGAAAAGACGGCGTTTGTGACCCCTGATGGACTGTATGAATTCAAGGTCCTTCCTTTCGGCCTGTGTTCCGCACCTGCCACATTTCAACGTATGATGGACACTGTTCTCTCTGGGTTGAAATGGCAGACCTGCTTGGTGTACTTAGACGACGTTGTGGTCTTTTCAAGAACGTTTGAAGAACATCTCGAACGGCTCAAGAACGTCCTCGTCGCAATCAGCCGAGCAAATCTCACTATTAAGCCTGAAAAATGTCATTTCGGTTTTCAGGAGCTAAAGTTTCTCGGACACGTAGTCAGTCCCCAGGGCGTTCGGCCAGACCCTGACAAGGTAGCTGCCGTCGCAGAGTTTCCACGTCCCGCAGACAAGAAGGCCGTACAGCGGTTCTTGGGTCTCTGTGCTTATTATCGACGCTTTGTCCAGGGCTTTTCAAAGCTTGCCGAACCATTAACACGATTAACGCGTCAAGATACACCTTTCGTGTGGACCAAAGACCAACAGGAAGCCTTTGAAGAATTGCGGAACCGAATGCAGACAGCTCCTGTACTCGCACATTTCGACGACGAGGCTGAAACAGAAATCCACACTGACGCGAGTAACGTGGGGCTTGGTGCTGTGCTCATTCAGTGGCAAGACGGTGCCGAACGCGTCGTAGCCTATGCGAGCCGCACCCTGACAAAGGCGGAGGGCAACTATTCCACGACCGAAAAGGAGTGTCTGGCAGTCATTTGGGCCATTGGCAAGTTCCGACCCTACCTCTACGGCAGGCCTTTTCGCGTAGTCGGTGACCACCACTCACTTTGCTGGCTCGCGAACCTTAGGGACCCTTCTGGCCGCTTCGCTCGCTGGAGCCTCCGTCTTCAGGAGTACGACGTCACAGTTGTGTACCGCTCCGGCCAGAAGCACGGTGATGCTGACTGTCTCTCACGTGCGCCCCTACCGCTGAAGACCAGCGACTTACAAGAAGATTTCCCGTTTCTCGGCACAGTCGACTTTGTAGAGATGGCTGATCTCCAACGTGCAGACCCTTCATTGCGCCCTCTGATTATTCATCTTCAGGGAGGCGACGCTGTTATTCCACCGCCGATGTCGCGCAGCCTCGCTTCTTACTGCCTCCGGAACAATGTCCTATATAAGAAGAATTTCGACAACAGCCAAGAAATGTTCCTCCTTGTGGTCCCAGCTTCACTGCGCCAAGAAGTGTTGCAGGCATGCCACGATGACCCATACGCGGGACACTTGGGCTTCGCCAGGACGTTAGCCCGCATACGACAGAAATATTACTGGCCCCAACTATACTCGTCTGTACAACGGTACGTGCGCAGCTGCCGCGACTGTCAGCGACGCAAGGTCCCACCTGTAAAGCCAGCTGGTCTTCTGCAGCCCATGGACCCTCCCGCAGCGCCGTTTCAGCAGTTGGGAATGGACCTTTTGGGACCGTTCCCCACTTCGTCAGCAGGGAACAAATGGATAGTTGTTGCAACGGATTACCTGACACGGTATGCAGAAACAAAAGCGATACCGCGGGGAACCGCTGCAGAAGTTGCCACATTTTTTATCCATGAAATCGTCCTTCGTCATGGGGCCCCCTCTGTTTTAATAACGGATAGAGGAACGGCATTTACTGCTGACCTATTGCAGGAGGGGTGGCCATAGTGGGTAGCTTGCTGCCGGCAAGAAGTAATCGTAGTGGGCACATCCCCTCGCGTCAATATGTTGTTTATGGTTTTCACGTATACGCCAGGTACCCCTTGTCGATGTAGAGCTTCTAGAACTGCTTGTATTTCTATGGAGTCAAATGCTTTCTCGTAGTCGATAAACGCCATATAAAGAGGTTTGTTATATTCCGCGTACTTCTCAATTACTAGGTTGATAGCGTGGCTGTGGTCCATTGTCGAGTAACCTTTCCTAAAACCAGCTTGTTCTCTCGGTTGGTGAAAGTCGAGTGTTTCTCTTATCCTTGTAGAAATTGTCTTTGTAAATAGCTTGTATATTATTGGGAGTAGGCTGATTGGTCTGTAATTCTTTAAGTCCTTTATGCCGCTATGTCGCTATTTCGCTATGGCAACGAGCACTAGACGGTGACACGTGAACAACGTCGCAGAGAGCAACGGTGGACGGTAGCCTACTCTTGCGAGAGTACTTCACGAAGTGGCCAGCAGCAGCGCTTTCATGGGCATTCACGAGGCATATATGCCGTAATAGGCCGTAAGACACTGTATATTTCGAAAGTAAGGCACGCGTACTTACCGTGTGCGTAATAATATATTTGAGCCAAGGGTCTCTGTGCCAAAACCACCTATGATTATGAGTCACGTCCATAATCACAGGGGTGGAGGGGGGCACCATAGTGATCTTGAGCATCGGGCGGAGGGGGGATTTAACATGCACCTAAGTATAACTACCCGATTTTTTAACACAAAGGTGCCAGGGTCCACCACGACCCCATACGTCACTGCCGTAACGGATATGATGCAGTAAAATCAACATGTGAAAACAATAAAGAAATAGACTCAGGAAAACTTCTGTTGTTGCGCTGGGAATCGAATTCACAGCCCTTTGACAGAGGGATCAGGCACATCTTTCCTTCTTCTTCCTTTCCTTTCTTTATGCAAAGCGCCCACATAGAAATGTTGCCTCCGTAGCCGGCACTGGATCCCGTGACCTGCAGCTTCGTACGTGCACCCCTAGCCGCCCGGCTACCACGGCTGGTTACCGAGAGCGTCCTTCTGTCCCATGTGTGTATTATCTCACAGGCGCTGCAGAACTTCTCGATGTCCATCGATCCCGGAGAGACGGTGGCTGTCATCGGGAGGCAGAAGTGCGGCAAGAGCACCATCATCAACCTCCTACAGAGGTTCTACGATGTCACTGGTGGACAGGTAGGCAATGATACCTCGCTCATCTAAACCCTTCACAGTTTGGAGAGGAGGAATACACTGAGATGGTATTTAAAAATACGAAACGTAGCGATGTCGTCTTTGTACGGTATCAACGGGCGCAGCCTTATACATGTCCAATGTAACAACTTCCTATTCCCTATGAAAGTTCTGAATGAAATTTTCATTGTTCTTTTTCTACTTTATGTTGCGGGGCCGCGTCCCGCTCGACGCCATGTTTAGCGTGGAATGTCTCCGCAACCCCCTCTCCCCAGCTTGACGGGGCTGCGGCCCGCCCGTTTGCCCCATGTGGTTTTAACATAGGCTGCCATTGGGCAGCGAGAAATTCTTAGAAGGTTTGCGCGTTCTGGCGTTTCTGGTTTTGGAGATGCCTCGGGAGAGAACTTGCTGGGTCCTGGAGAGGTGCGCACGTACTTTTGTGACCCTCCGGCCGACCGGGCCATCGGTCGGATGGCGTGCCTCTGCAGGCTCCGGCGACCACGGCGGCGACCTGCGACCGACGCCCATGTCTGTATGTTCTTCTATTTTCCTTTTCCGAGGGCTCGCGGTCGCGGGTGCGCTAGCCGGGGTTAGGCTCTCCTTCCTTGCATGGTCATTTTTGTGTGTTATTGTGTGTTCGCGTGGTCTTCATTGTTAATGTCCTTTGTTTGCGTCCTTGTTTGTGTTCGCGTGTTGTTTATCGTTATTGTTATTGTTTATATGTAATTCGATGTTTATTCGGCCTTGTTTTGTTTGTATTATTTTAACGTTTATTAAATTACCATGCACGGAGAGTGACGCCTAATGTTCTCCTCTTTAGCCGCGTGCGACGGTTCGCGCTGCCCTGCCTGGAGTCGGGCCGCGGGCCGAAGCGCGCGGCACCGCGGTGATGCATGGCTCAGATAGCGAGCGCGCGGACGCGACGACCTCATTCTCTGCTCGTTGAGTGCTCAAACCCACTAAAGGGGGTTGCTAGCGGCGATGCCGCTGCTAGCAGTAGTTATTAGTAGAAGTAAACCCCTACAATGTGGAGCAGTGTTTCGGCATGAAAGCGTTAGTGAAGGCTGGTCGTCCTTTGGCTCACGCCTTGGAATGAGAGTGCAGTTACGAAGTCTAACGTGGGATATGCTCAGTCAAATGGCGAATACACCCCCCCACAAGCACCTTCAAATTCCGCATAAGGATTTCGGGAAGCGCGCAGCTTTCAAACCGTCTGCAGCATTTTCGTTGGATGAAGTGCGTCAGCTGTGCTTCGCCAAAGGGCAACAATGCCCCGTAGGTCTATATCGAATATTATTGTTCAAATAACGAAGGCATGATAATTTCCCCTGCGCTTTCCTTGTCCTTACAAAGTCGTTTCACAGTTTGAGGGTAGTTTGAGGTCCTCCATATTAACCACATATATGTAGCCAAGCACTTCGGAAGCTTGGCTATTTTTGGCTAACCTTAATGAAATGCAACCATGGAATGTAAACTTACTGCTTAGGAATCACCAGTTCATCCGATAGTAGAATACGCATCAGCTATAGGGTCCGCGCACCTCACAGGTGATATAAAGCATTTAGAATCAATTTAAAAAAGCAAATAGATTCATCCACGATCATTATGATAGTAGCTTCTCACCTTCATTATGTGCTTACGTCTTATGATTGCAGACTTTGGAGCACAGACGCACATGTCAACGCCTGATGTTGCTGTAGTTTCGTCCACACGATATCCGGTGTTGTGGCGCCCTTCTCTTATATATCCGCTAATGCTCGTACTAGAAACTCTCGCAGAATAAATAATATTCCTTTCAGGGCATATACAGACTGCTTCAAATTTTCGTTTTTTCCACGCACAACTTGGAACAACTTGTACGTTTCGCTTCGTGAATGAGCTTGAGTTTTTTATCAACTAACTAACCATACTAGCTTTAATTCTGTTTTGCATAATCTTAGCGTTTCTTTTGTTTGCCCAGGCCTGATGAATGACTTGATGAATGACTTCGTTGAGCACTTGTAGGCAAGTCACATTTTAATCTGTTTGTACAATCTCAGCCTCTTTTTTCTTTTTTGATGTTGTTTCGGTTTGTACTACATGTACCCACTCCTGCTGTTCCACCAAATCGAGACAGCAATGTTTGTGAAATAAATAAATAAATAACTGGAGGACCCGGGGGGTGTGGGGGGTCAGTGTTGGGTGAGGGCTCAGTCGCTGTCCTCTTGTTCAGTTCGAATCCTTCTGAAACTGCTTTCACAAAGTGACTTTAAGGTCAAAATTGAAACGAGGGATATATTCACAGTTATGGGGTTACTGTATGTGCACTCATGGCATATTCCACGCAAACTGCGCGTGGAACACGCTGCAAGCGTCATTCATATGACATCCTAGAAATCTACAGAAACGGAACCCCCATAATGACGACTATAGTGTCTGGATCCGATCGAATTGGTAGGGTGACACCTTGAAACCGTAAAGTAAAACAGCACAATGAAGAAGCGTTCTGTGTCTACCCTCTTTAATCGTCTTTATGCCGCTGCGTTTTAGCCTTCCAAATGAGATAAAATGAAGTCTTATGTACACATTGAACTACTTCTGCAAGTCCTGCTCCTGTTGAAGCCGTTCACGCAAGTCACAAATTGATTAGTATGTCTGCAGAGCACGCCCATGACGCGATGGTCGTGCACTTGGAAAAATTGAGCGCAATAGGATATTACTACCGATATTATAGAAAAGCAATCTGCATCCCATGTCACGATCATTGTTTTTTGGTTCTACTGGTTGAGCAGAACAGTCTGACACGCATACGAAACCTACGAATGGGTTGCACAAGGATTTGCTAGCAGAGCTATTTCTTCGACGACTATCATGTCACAGGCCGAAGTTGCCTTCGGGTAAACGTTATTCAGGAGTGCGAGTCAATTATGCGAGATGCGATGTCCTTCAACGAAAACAAGAAAGACCCTAAAACGTATTTTTCTTTTTTGTTCATTTGTAAAACTTCTGATAATTTCAAGATAACACGGAAAGATCGGGAAGACGGGTAGCACGGAACGCAAACCAACGCTTTAAGACGGGCTAGATATTTGCTTTCGATACAGGGGACAGGACCGCAAAACGCCGGTATTAGCACAAGGAACACTGTAGCTGGGAACTGCAGCACTCAAAGAATATCTTTCTTCAAGGAACACTAAGTGCTTCCACAATAAAATCGGTTTGTCGAAATCCGTTACCAACAAAATTTCCGCTTCATCAGAAAAAGGTCCATTCTTTGTGATCTCAACCAGTGATCTCAAAAAGGGACAGTGACTACAGTTGCGATACGACAAGAATTAGCATTCCTCGCTGCGCTGTGGCTTTGTTGGAAAACTACCAAGGTGAAGAATTTCTAAGAAAGCTTATCGTCTTACGGTAGCAATTAAGGCTGCTAAATACTAACACATTTCCTTATCAGCAGTCTTATGACGGAAAAACATCGGTTTCGATGCACAAATTAATACATTTTTTCGCTAACATAGAACTCTCTCGATCTTGACCAGAAATTTCACTATTTAAAGGACATCATTTATAAAGTCTCGCCTCGGTGCTGTAGTGGCTGGCAATCGGCTGATGGTCCCTTCGGATCGAATCCTGGTCGCGTGGAAGCATTTCGACGGAGGCCAAATGTTGAGGCACATGTACTGTGAGGTGTCAGTGCGCGTTAAAGTATCCCAGGTGGTCGAAATCTCCGGATCCCACCACTACGGCGTCTCTCGTGATCATAACGTGGTTATGAGGTGTAAAACGACAGAAATTAATCAATCAACACCCTTCAATAACGGAAGCATTCATTGCTGTGCAAGGAAACCACATCGGTCTCTGCAAAGAACATGGTGACAGCTACGTTGAAGAGCTTGCGTTGATCTGTCAGGTGTGCTTCATCTTTTTTGCTATCTGCGGAGATTTGTTCAATTAGTGACAGGCGATGTTTCGGTCGCTCGTAAAGCATTATCGGTACAGGGTGTGGTGGCTCCGGAAGCCCCACAAGATGGCTTTCAGTCGGCGCTGAAGACACGATCTTGGCCTCTAGCTGTGACCCGTACATTAACTTCCGTCATCATCAGCCTGTCTACACCCACTGCAGGGCAACGGCCTCTCCCATAGATCTCCAATTATCTCGGTCCTGTGCTAACTGTGCCCAATTTATCCCCGCAACCTTCATGATCTCATCCGCCCTGCTAACTTTCTGCTGACCTGCCACGCCTGCCTTCTCCAGGAATCCAATCTGTTACCCTTAACGACCAACGGTTGTCTTGTCTTCGCATTACGTAGTCCGCCCACGTCCATTTTTTCTTCTTAATTTCTATTGATATGTCCTTAACACAGCGTCTGTTCCCTAACCCAGTCCGTTCTTCTCGCCCATTAATGTTTCACCTACCATATTCCGTTTCATTGGTCGCTGCGTCGTCATCAATTTAAACTGAACCCTCTTAGCTACCCTCCAAGTTTCTGCCCCGTACGTGAGTACCGGTAAGATGTAGCTGTTGTACACTTTCCTCTTCAGAGATAATGGTAAGCTACCATTCATTATCTGAGAATGCTTGCCAAATTCACTCTACCCCATTCTTATTTTTTTAATTATCTCAGCATCATGGTTCGGATCAGGCGTCACTACCTGGCCTACGTAGACATATTCGCTTACCACTTCCAATGCCTCGCCACCTATCTCAGACAGCTGTGCTCGCCCAAGGCTATTGAACACTACTTTAGTTTTCTGCATATTAATTTTCAGGCCGATCGTTCTACTTTGCCTACTTAGGTCAGTAATCGTGCTTTGTAGTTCGTCCCCTTAGTAACTTAGCGAGGCAATATCATCAGCAAATCTGAGGTTACTGAGGTATTCACCATTAACCCTTACATCCATCTGTTCGCAATCCAATGTTCTAAATATCTCTTGTAAACATGCTGTTAATAACAGTGGAGAGATTGTCTCCTTCCGTAACGCATTCTAAAAGCGTGTAGGCTTGCAAAACTGAGGTATTCTGCCACCGATATTAGGAATTATTCTCTCGTAACATATACGCCAGTATTGAACACCCTAAAATTGTTACCTCGGAGTACCCATGGCAAGTTTGGGTGGCGACACCTTCAATATTTGCACGTTCGTATTGTAAGTGGTTTCAGATTTGATGCCAAAAGAGCCTGAGCGGAGCCGCTTACGTGATTAACTTGCCTCAATGACGCCAATATATGCATCTGGTGCCAGGCTCAGCAGCAAATCAATGCAAACGTTGCTGGATTACCCATGCTTGTTGCTTTTATTATTGAAGTTAGGTATTTGAGTTGAAGACATGGCTGGCGCGGCTCCTGTATAAGCGCCATGGATGCAAAGCGATGCTGAACAGTGAAGTAACGGTCAATTACCCGCGGCGTTTATTTGTTCCCTAACGACGACGAAATGCCGTTTTGAGCAGCTACTCGTGATCGACGGTGCTCACTATATGCGGCATGGGTGTTCGCAGATCCTCGTGGATCAGAAGGACATACGTTCGTACAACATCGGTTGGTTGCGCGGCCAGATGGGCGTGGTCGGTGAGCGGCCCGTGCTTTTCGACGCCACGGTGTCGGAGAATATCCGCCTCGGCCTGGGCACTGCCACGCAGCACGACATCGAGCAAGCCGCCATCGCCGCCAACGCGCATCACTTTGTACTCAAACTGCCCAAGGTAAGCGACACGCAGAAACTCACTTGTCCTTCGAGAAACGCGAAGTACATCGCCCGCCCTATGTGCGGAGCTCATCAGATGCGGATGATGAAGCCGCACCGTCGTGCCTTCATTGCACGGAGAAGAAGTTCGAGCCAGTTCCATGCTTTGAAAACCGTGGCAAAATCAAAGGTGTGCTTTCATCGTTAATCGTTACGTAACTGATTAAGCCGAGGTGTGCAGGTATGCGGAACGTCTACTCCTCTGTAGAAAAACCGTAGGAAAATTCCTGGGAGCCCTTCCTATTGTGATGATAGCAGGTTCTTTTAGAGATTTGTTTTCGGAACGACTCTCTCAGGCGAAGCCTCCGAGAGCCTAATCGAGGACAAAGCCGTTTTTCACACGACAACACACACAAAGCTTTCATATAAACTAAAAAAAGACAAAGTGAAATAACAATAACTCCTTGAAAAAAACTTCACAACGTGAACGAAGCACGTCTACTACAATATCTATAGGTCCTACATGAGTCCTGACAGTTTAGTGCGTATGGGTCCAGTAGTGATATGCGAAGGTGACGCGGCAGAAGTAGATGGCTCACCAAATCATCGATGAGCTTGATTGAAGGATGGACTATTGAAGCTTGCGAAAAGGACTACACCGGATGTCCCGTGGCGACGGAGGACGTGGGCGCCTAGGCGGCTCGATGAGGGGGTAGCGGCATCTTGGCCAGACATTTGAACGTGGAACTCGGACCCGCAGCCCGACTGTTCACACTATGCCTACGGGCACAAGATTGAATAGGTCTTCGCCTGGAGCTTGCGAGCCGCTAGGGTTCCGATTGCTGGAGTCGGGTCAGCAGAAGGTACTGGTCGGGTGAAGCCCTGGTGGCTCGGGTCCGGAACCCGACTGCCGTCTTCAGCGCCCGGCCCGGGGGACGATTCTCTGCCTTCGCTCGCCTTCCGGAAACTCCGCGAACAATCCGATGCCGCTCGCTTTTCTTTCGCTTTTCCTTATTTGTTATCTTTTGATTGGCCACTGCTGCGTCGCCGTGCCGTGTTCTTCAGCTATTCGCCATTGGGAGTGCCAAAGCCGTGGTTTTTGCGGATTGGTGACGACGAAGAACAAAAGGCGCCACACCTTTTGTTCTTCGTCGTCATTGTCTTTCATGTGCTGTCCTGCCGGTCCGCGAGCGTCTTCTCTCGTCGTCTTATTTTCCTTGCGTCACTTTTGTTTTTCACGCGCACTTTTTAAACCGCGCATATCACACATCACACCTATCTCTTAAATGTGTAAAGAGGAAAACCAAAACCTTGCGGTTTGTACCCGGACAGTTTATCTGTCCGACATCACGAGAAGTCATTTATTAATCATTATTGTGCATCACTATCGCTATCCCTGCCACTTGCTTACCCTTGCCTTCTGGAGCAACTGAAGGCTAGGTTTTGGGTTACGGTTCGAGCACAAGAGAGGGTTCGGTTTGCTCTTTTCCGCAACTAAGTTTCAATATTTCTCGTCATACCGTATGAGTGAAGCAACGCACCTTGATAGATGACAAAAAAATTGTAGCTCCAGTCCACGCTGTTAAAATGCTTGGGCAGCGAAGCTTTAAACGATTGCGTAATTACCAATTACACAATCGCTTGAATATCACATGCATTTTAACGGCATGCGTACACTCGGCGTCTTGTGCGAGAGCTGCAGGGTTTTGCCACGACACTGCTAAGCAAGTCGGTCTTGTTCTTTTCCTCGAGCATTATATTAACGTAGTTCTGGCGTCTTTCCGTCGTCTACGGATAGTAGCCTGCAATGAACTGCAATGAACTGAACCGGGCGCGTTCGGCACAAGCGCGGGGTAACGCGGTCGGCGTCGGCAGCAGCTGTACAGCGCTCTTGTGCTGCACGCACTCTTGGCGGGTTATCTTTCCGTAAAGGTCTCAGCTCGTCGCGTCGCTCTTTAGATGTCATAAGTGTTGCAATATCGCCTGCTTCACCCCTCCTCTCTGCCTACCTCGCTTCCCCTATCCCGCGCGACGTTATTTTTTATCGGCACAGCTGTCTCTGCGGTGGTTTAGTTGTTATGGTACTCGGCTGCCTCACAAAAAATTACACCATCTCCCGCTAAAGGAGACCATGTGGCGATGCGAAACAGCACGAGGGTGCACACCGCGTTTGCATAGGTTTGACGCTAGCAGACGCTGCCTGCGTCAGCCTTGTCTCTCGCTGGCCAGGGCGCGTTCTCGTTCCTTGCGAGCTGGTAAAGCGTTCATCGAAGAAAGAGCGTTTCCATACTCAATGCGCGCTGTTCGGAGAGGGGGTGTGTGGAGAGGGTCACGGGGAGACGTGGTGGAGAGGTGTGTGGAGAGGGTCATGTGGAGAGGGGGAGTGGAGAGGAGGTGTGTGGAGATTTGCGCATGCGCAGTAAGGCTGATCACGCCGCTCGCCACCACCGGATTGAACTCCGCCATAAGATGCTTCGTATCTAAAACATTACACCGTCTCCCTCTAAAGGGGGCCATGAGGCGATGCGAAGCAGCACGGGGGGTGTACACGGGGGATGTACACAGCTTTTTTCACATTAGGTGAAAAAAGCTGAAGCACTCCTCTATTTCACGGCAGCAATAGTAATTACAGCTAGCATGTCAACTCAGTTGGTCTTGCGCAAGGGAAAGACTTCGATATAAGTATTTAGAATCATTCAATGGGATTTGTGGACCGGAACAATTATTTAATTACAGTTTATGTATTACGCAGTGAAGTCTGTCTCCATGTTTTGAGAGTTATCAATAATGCTACATCACAATTTTCCTTGATAGGCGAGATCTATTTAGCATGCCTCATGCGTTTTCTTCCCTCTAGCAGCACACCTTGCAAACACATACCTGTGAAGCAGACAGTGCTGCATTTATTATCTCTACATAGAAGACCATTCAGAATGTAGAAGAATGCGTGACGGGAGCATGCCCCAGCCTCTCAACTTATAGTCACTACACAGACATTTTACCGATTTGTTCAGGCGAACGATCGCAGTGACTTTGTACACGTGCTCTGGAGGTGCCCCTCTTTACAGGGACGACGTAAGAGTTCTCTGAAAAAAAATTTTATTCCTTCATCAAGAGTCCGGTTTTACTACAACAAATCAAAGCTATCCAGAAGGCCCATAGCGCGGCGATGAAGTTAGGCCTCCCCGTCCCTACGTGGGAGCGGCCCGCGATCCTCCCCCTGTAACAAGAGAGCGGATTCCTGCAGGACCTGAATTAAGTTTATCTATCTATCTATCTATCTATCTATCTATCTATCCATCTATCTATCTATCTATCTATCTATCTATCCATCCATCTATCTGTCCATCTATCTATTTCACGCAGAAGTACGACACTATGGTGGGTCCTCACGGCCATCCGCTGAACTCCAGCCAGACGCAGCGACTGGGAATCGCGCGTGCCATGGTGCGCAACCCGCGAATCTTCCTGCTCGACGACCACCCGGCCACTCTGGACGCCGAGACTGACATGGAAGTACAGGTGGCACTTGACAAAGTGAGTAGCCACCATTTCATTTCATTCACTTGCAGTGCCATTTGTGTCGGGGTTGCCAGAACCGGCTATCGATGACCAATTCCAATTTGACTGTCTTTTTGACGGTGAGAATGTTCATTTGCTTACATGCATATTGATTTTACAATTTTTACCTTCATTTTTACGATGTAAAATCTCTCCTTCTACCACAACAGCAAGAATTAAGTGGTGTAGTTGAATCAAGCTGTAGAGAGGCGTGATTTCGTCGCGTTCAGAAGCTTTTGGCGAATATTCCTTAGGTTCTCTTGTCTACCTTGTATCGCCGCGTTATAAAGTTACCTTGTTGATGGAAGTGCGGGGTGCTTCCTATGCACTGCGACCAGCATGAAGAGCCTAACGTCTACATCAATTCCTCGGAAGAACTGCTGAACTGTGCTGGCGACGACAATTAGCACTGAACTTGAAATTGGCCATCGAAGTTTGGGCGCGCTCTTGGTCCGAGAACCATGACGGTAGCTTGACGACTTGGCAAGCGCTTCATCATCAACTGTGAGGTAGTTACAGAACTTCCCACCGAAAATTGCAGAGCGTGCACTCAATTCGAGAACCCAGATGCCGAACGAGAGCGTTGCCATATTTGTTGAGGACATGTCGCGGCTGTTCCGGCGAGATGACCCTGCAATGACAGAGAAGAAAGTACGCTTGCTGATGCGGGGCGTAAAAGAGCAGTCATTTTTTCTACTCGTGTGCATCCCATCAGACACGGCGGCGGAATTTCTCCATGATGCCACAACGATCGAGCGCATGCTGGAGCACCCCGAGCACCCCGACCATCTTTTCAGCTATATCAAAAACCGGTGCAACGCGTGACTCCCCTATATCTTAGGGAATTAACAGAGCTCATGTGAAGTATTGGGCGCGTGGAACTGTTTAAAATTCACGGAGCCTGCTCCTCCTCGTTCTCAAGCGTCCGCCCTCAGCAATGTTGTCTGCATGCCGACCATGTACATGCAGTACTTGGCAGGCCACCAGACGCCGACTTTACAGCCACGCCAGTCCCGCACTCCGTGCGCACAAAGTTCAGTGTGACCTGGCCAAGGCTCGACGTTGGTCTACGTCGCGGGCCTCGTTGTGTTAATATCGGCCGACAGACACAACCACCCTCGACCTGCCTGCCGACCAATGACGATTTATTTAAGCTGTCACATGTCGTAAAGGAGAAAAAAACGTGTTTCTCCTGAAATCCCTGTTCTACGCGACAACTCTCTAGAGACCGCTCTCCTGGATACAGACGCCGATTAGTTCGTCAGTAGCGCTGAAATTTTTGGTAAGCTGCGAAATGTTACAACGCCGTGGATGCAAGTACCAAGCCTTCGGGCAGCAGGCGTCGCCTTCGTACGCCCATCAGGCGTTGCACTGCGAGCGTACAAATCCTTCTCTCGAAGTACATTGTGTCCTTGCACTACGCGACTCTTTCTGGACAGTTACGCTAGGCATGGGTTCCCTCCTCGACAACGGCGCCATTATGAACCTTCGCGACCTGATTAAAGGTTTTTTTTCGACAGCCATGCTTCCGGAACGAAAGCCCCACAAAAAGCAGCTCTCCGCTTTGTCGACCACGCCACGCTTCCGCCATGAGCCAGTATGTTCTTCCCTGTTGAGGCCCACAACAGTGCTTGTATAGCCATCTTGGATCGACAAATATGCATCGCCCGTGACGTTATCCAATTTAAGGGCAGGGTGCCTGACCTCGGTAACGAATTTCAGTGACGAGTACCAACACCTGGGAAAGCGAACGGCGATGGCTAGCTTTGAAGCCATTGCTGACTGAGCCACTACATCGACTGCTGAAATATGTGTAACCACCAAAGTTGCCACTACCAGACGGCTCTCCAACACAACTGATGTGGATCCGGAGCTGTCAAATACTCGGACGTAAAGGATACCCTGTACGAAAGGGGAAATTAGCACCCACCCATTTGTAGCACAAGGCTACAAGGAAACCCATACGGATTTCTCAGAAATGAAAGCTTCCTAGTTGCCGAAAAATTCATCCTGGTCCGGTGTCCCTGTATGTTGGCCATGTTTTCTAAATGTTTCGCCTCATCTTCGAAAGTCAAGCAGACCTCTACCTTGAAACACCCCATTATAACGCACCCCAGCGAGCGACCAGCATGACAGCACGCCTAAGAGAGTCACGGAAGGAACAAGCCATACGTTGTCAGATAAAGCAGGTGCTCGTAATACAGCCCTCGAGAAGTCCATGGGCTTCTCCTGTCGACTTTGCAATAAAGAAGGACGGCGCTCGTCGATATTGCGTGGATTACCGCAAACTCAACAGATTGACGAAGAAAGAAGTCTGCAATGTCCCCGAATTGATGATTTATTGGACCACGTTCCACATGTCAGGTACTTCTCAATGGGTTTCCGGTACGGTTACAGGCAGATTGAAGTCGATGAAAGCGAACGCGAAAAGAACCGTACCATTCGGCCTATGTTCCCCTCCCATTCGAAAGGATGATGGATATGTGCTGTCGGGTCTCAAGCGAGAATCGTGCGTCGATTACTTAGACGACGCCTTCGCCGTTTTTTTTCGCAGACATTTGCAGCACATGTGCTGCGACTGCCATCCGCGCTTAGCGCAATGCGCTCGGCAATTAGGCCTTTCAAACCGGAAAAATATGATTTGGTTACAGGGAACTGAAGTTCCGCGGCCATATTTTTAGCCATGAGGACATCCGAGCGGACCTGGAAAAGACCATGGCCGTTGCCGCGTTTCCTCCGGCAGCCAATAAACGTGAATTGCACCAATAAAGGCCTTTGCGCGAACTCCAGGCGCTTTGTGGAAAATATTGCCAAGACTGCTGATTCCCCAAACCTATTAATTGAAGAAGCCGTTCCCTCTTTGTGGGACACCGAGGAACGGCGCGCTTTCTCCGAGTTTCAGTAGCGCTTCCAGACTTGGCACTTCCTAGGGCACTTTGAATAAGATGCGGAACCAGAACTTCATGCGGACGCGAGCATCGGCCTTGGTCGAGTCCCCGTGTATTGGCAAGACAGCGTCGAGAGTGCCATTTGCTTATGCAAGCCGGAATATATTGCCTGCCGAAGCAGACTACAGTACCACTGAGAAAGAGCGTTTAACTGTTGTCTGGACGATAGCGAAGATTGTATCGTACGGCAGTCCCTTGAGGGTGGTTACAGACCACCGTGCCTTATGGTGGCTGGACAGCATCAAAGACCCTTCAGGACGTCTCGCCAGATGCAACACACGCCCTCAAGAATTTGACGTAACAGTAATCTACAACTCGGGCCATTGATGCCAACTGCCTTTCCCGCGCTGCCGTCGCACCTATGTCAACTGACGAAGGCGTCGACGGCCGTTCTATGTGCGCAGCGAGTCCATCTTACCTCGCATAACAACGGAACGACTCGGAGCTTGGACAGGTTATCAAATATCTTGAAGGCCGTAGTCCGCTACGTCCGTGACTATTAGCACGTTCCGAATATTCTGCAATATTCTCTATAAGGAAAACTTGACACCTTATGCAATTGAATACCTCCTCGTCATCCCGGCAGTTCTGCGTTCGAAAATTTTGTCTGCCTCTCACGATGAGTCAGCCTCCGGCCACTTAGGATTCCAGCATGCCATGGCTCGGGGTCTTCGGCAGTACTACTGGCCCAAGATGGCATGGGTCGTCAGACATGGCGTTACAACGTGCCCTGGCTACCAGCGCCGTACAACCCCACCTATGCGGCTAGCTGGTTTTCTGCAGCCCATTGCCCCGGTGACGCATCTTTTCCAACAAATCTGCATCGACTAGCTCGGTCTAATTCTTAAGTCTCTTGATGACAACCACTATAGAGCGTAGTTGCCACTGATTATCTGACCCGATACCGCTGAACAAAAGCTCTACAAAGACGCACTGCCAATGAGATTTTTTTACGAACAATGTCGTCCTCTGCTATGGAGCGAGAGCAACAGTTGTCACTAACCTCGGCACCGCATTTACTGCCCAGCTCACGCAAGGATTCGTGAGGCTTAGTGGAACCGCTCATCGCAAACATACCGCGTACTATCCGCACAGCGGCAGCCTCACTGAGATGTTAAACAAGGCTATCACAGACATGCTATCCATATTTTTGTGTGACGAAAGCAGCTATAGGACGAAATTTAACCAT
>JABSTT010005463.1:0-18294 GCA_013339685.2 Hyalomma asiaticum | reverse complement strand
CACCAGGAGCATTTTAACATCACGGGTGTAATACATTTATGCGGAAAGCCAATGTAGTGGGCCGAGTTTCGGATTAAGAAGATTGTTCCGCGTTCCGGATTCCTTTAGTTAACGCGCACGCTACGAATCCTTCTGGTTCAACTACGTCACAAGTGAAATCTCCCACCGGCACTCATTGCAAGATCCAGTTCCATATACTATATAGATATATATATAATATATATATATTATATATATATATATATATATATATGTAAGCCCCGCCACGGTGGTCTAGTGGCTAAGGTACTCGGCTGCTGATCCGAGGGTCGCGGATCGAATCCCGGCCGCGGCGGCTGCATTTCGATGGAGGCGAAATGTGAGGCCCGTGTGCTGTGCGGTGTCAGTGCACGTTAAAGAACCCCAGGTGGTCTAAATTTCCGGAGCCCTCCACTACGGCATCTCTCATAATCAGAACTGGTTTTGGGACGTAAAACCCCACAAAACAACAACATATATATATGTAAATAGAATTGACGATGCGCCTCTTATAGAACGACGGTTTATTAAGTCAACGTTGCGGTCGGAGCCCGACCGAAACGTTGACTTAATAAACCGTCGTTCTCTAAGCGGCGCATCGTCAATTCTGTTATAAACTAGCGGCAACCCAAGCTATTTTTGGGTACACAGTCATATATATAATATATATAATATATATATATATATATATATATATATATATATATATGGGTGGCCGGTGAACGGTTCTCCAGCGCGAGCAGTCGGTATTTTTCAATCAAGAAACTCGCTAGAAGACGCTGCCTGCGCCAACGTGCCTCTCGCGGGTGAGGGCACGTTTTCCTTCTTTGCGAGCTGGTAGAGCGTTCATCGAAGAAAGAGCGTTTCCATAGTCAACGCGCGCCTTTCGCTCTCTCTCTCCCTCTGTCTCTCTCTCTCTCTCTCACAAGACAGCAGATGGAAGAGTGAGATAGCTGGCGCGCCGGGAGGCACGCGCCGAGGGCGAGCGCGAGCCTCCCGGCGGCGCGAGGTGGCTACATACATACTACTACAGAGGAGGGAACGACCCACACCCTAAGGAGCTTCGCCCCTAAAAACGAAGGTTTGTACCATTTCAACGTAATAAAACAAGGACTTTTCCGCGTTCTCTAGGTGAACCAGGGTCGCCAAGAAGGCAATGCTTTACGCTGCCAAAGGACGGAGAATGCGACAATGTTGACAAATGGTACTACAGTCCGAAAAGTGACAAGTGCAGAAGATTCCATGAAGGAGACTGCGAAGGGGACAACACATTCTTCAGCACAAGGGTGGAATGCCTAAACGCATGCAGAGGCAAGTATGAGAATATGTTGCTCCTTTGCACAAATTTATGTGCAGTGAGCGCTCTTTGCGACTTTTTAGAGGACACGAACCTGATGAATTGTCCATTGCTACCACTATTGTTCGTCTTGAGCATGCCAAGATGTTAACAGAATTTTAACGAGAAAGCGCTTCTTGGCTAGGTTGGAGAGAGCTCGCTCGCGCTCAGCTGCCGTCCGCAAAAAGTGTCCGCTAAAGCCGTGCCCGGAAAGCACGTGACCTCTCCCACCGGAAGTGACACCGGCGCCGACAATTGCAGAAGCGGCTGTCGGCGCGCGCTCTGCTCCGCTGCAGCTACCAGCAGCGTCGCGTGGCCGCATCGCGGCGTTCCTTCGCTGGATTGGCGAAAGTACGTGCCCAGCTGCGTGGCGTCGACGTACCGACACTCCGCCGCAGCAACCTCCTGCAGTTGCGGCGTAGGAAAGAGGAATCCCCGGCTGGCAGGGGACAAGCGCTCTTAACTCGGCAACATCGGCTTGCAGCATCCCTCCGCAACAACAGTCCGCCGCGGCGGTGTAGTGGTTACGGTACTCGGCTGCCACCCAAAATACGCGGGTTCGATCCCGGCCGCGGCGGTCGCATTTTCGATGGAGCCGAAAATGCCAGAGGCCCGTGTACTGTGCGTTGTCAGTGCACGTTAAAGAACCCCAGGTGGTCTAAATTTCCGGAGCCCTCCACTACGGCCTTTCTCTCCTCTCTATCTCTTTCACTCCCTTTCCCCCACCCCCACGGACGCTTAGCCATGCTCCCTACATGGGCTGCAGAAATTAGCGTCCTTTCCTAACCCAACCACAATCAATCAATCAATCAATCATCAACAACAATCTAGCCAAAGGAAACGCTTTCGCATTCTCATCTCATAAGATTATGCTTAGGGATTGTCGAACCTTTTTTATAATCGTGTGGTCTGTCGGTACATGAACATTATTTGTGCAGACAGTATTCATGGTGATCTGGGTGATCACATTATATGTACTGGCTCTGTTACCTAGTAATGCGGTGATAGTTCCTTTTTTGTGTGTGTGTTTTTTTTCTTCATATAATTTAGTGATGTTGAAAAGGCCGGCTTTGACATAGCCAACCTTCCATTGTTTTTAGCATCTAAATGAAACAAATTACGTGCGACCCTTTAACCCTTCAGATATAGGACCTGGTCGTTAGGTGAGGCTACCTGAACCTAAATGCCGTCTTAAATTTTTCACGCCAAACAAAGATTCGCCTGCGAAATAACTATGCGTACTTTCGACTGCTTCGATCTTGGTAAAATAAAATGTTTTCTTGGTCATTAGCCCTGCCTTGTTTATGAAACGTTTATAATGCCAGAACTAACAACAGTTGAGATGCTACAAGTCATCGAACCATTTTATACAGCACAGGGCAAGAAAAGACCAGGAGGCGCTGATGCACTGGCCAATGACTAAACTAGTAGACACTCGAGGACGACATTTTTTTCTTTGTGCCATTCCTTCAAGTACACTGTGTAAGCTTGAAGCGTGCTTTATGCACACGTGCTTCGGCATTTGCTTAATTGGAGGCTAAACACAGTTGCGATGCTAAGTTGTTGCACATTGCAACTGTGCTTCTTGCAATACGATAAAATGAGCGAACAATATCGAAAAGAGAGAAGAGAACCCATACTTTTTATAACATATGCTACATGTCATAGCCACGTAAAGGTGACCGCCACGACACACAGACCCTGTGTTCTGCGGTCGCCATCACTACTACCTCGCTCTCACATGTATTGCACGGGTGCACCAATCGTGTTCACTGATTTGCCATTTGCCCGAATTCTTTTTCGCAGGAATTCTAAACGGGACTGTAAATAGCGGTCCCGGTAAGGGTCCTGGAGTCGTTCCTGCGCCACCACCCCCTCCTGGGAAGAGGGGTGAGGATGAAGGCAAGCCAGGTAAAAAGATGAATGTGGCTAAGCGGGAGAGGCCAGACACGTGGATGTTAAAAGAGCGCTTTACACGAAGCTATCACACAGGAAATTCCTCTATATGTCGACCGCATTTTCGTATTCACCGAGATATATCTGTTGTGTTTTCGGCGACAGAACAATCAATACTCGCGATCACTTCCACAGTTCGCTTTGAGCCGCAGTTTGCACGGGAACAGCGTGCGAATGGCTCTCACTTCCTCCGGGTACGAAAAATTTACAGAGACCAGACAAGGAAAAAAATTGCATTAAAATATGTCTGTCATGCCTCACAATAGCAAGTAGTAATGTATAAATTACCTTAATGCTTCAAAAAAGTCATATCTTAAATATACATTAGGATAACAGTACCGCTGGATACATTGCCTTGTAGATGAGCATCTTCTAATTGGATACTCCGGGGTATCGGTCTAACGTAGGGTGCGATTTGAAATGAATATGTTCCTGCTGCTCTCAAGCTACATGTCCTGAAGAAGGATATCGCTGATGACCCTGCTTTTTACTTAAATAGAGTAAAGCGTCATTGTGAAATTCACTTTTTACGTATGGTCCTCCTTTGAGAACTACTCATTCTGATGTGCGGAGGCATTTCAAATTAGCACATCGAGACCCTATGGGCGGGGCTTACAAATTATTCTCAGGTTGTGACCGATCTCGGACGTTAGGTCGTCCGTCTTCCTCTATCTGCGCAATATGATGAAAAAAAAATTGATTTTATTTACTCATGTGACCCCAGGACAGAAGCAAGCACTGCCACCAAGTACTCCAGGAAACGGATCAACAGGGCAAGAGGATGAAAAACAACAGAGTAAGAAAATGGATTCTGTGTTGCAAGGATTAGAAACCCGTTGCTTGGGCTGGTTGATGAGCCATCCTCCTGGATGTGAACTGGAATGATATATTCAGCTTGGCCAGTGAGAAGGAGTTGTACTTGGACGTGTTGCCTGTTCATCGCAAAGAAGGGCAGATGATGCTGAATGCGAAAGTAATACAAGGTAGACAGGACAAGTGTTAATGTTGAACTAGTTGAATTAAGGTTTTATTGCCGATCATGCGCATACAAACACTCATAAGCATGGATCTTTGTCCGCATGAAGGAATAGGGACACAAGAAAGGAAAGAACATAAATTGCCGCGTGGAGTCCATGCCCCAAGTTCTACACCCTTTCCTTGATAACGGCAATGACAGTGAACTAAATAGAACTTCTATATCAGGGCTTCCTTACACCTCCTTGGCTTTCGCTGTGCTAGCCGTTTGACAGTGCCCAAAAGGAAAGGTAGTAATGTACTCGCGAAATAAAGCCTAACGTGAGTTTATTTGACAGTTCAGAGACAAAAATCAAGAGGTTGAACAACATTTACAGCGACAGCAAATGACGCAGTAGCTACACGCACTTTCTGGAACGTACAGTGTACAACTAAATTAGCGGGAATCGAAGAATCTTGAAATAATGAAATGTCTTTGGTTCACCACCCCCCATGAGCACATCCTTTCACAAACAAACTTGTAACCAAACTCGTAGAGCTTCATCACTGATTTACAATACATGTTATGCGTGTACATTTTCTTGTGTACAGAAATAAACGGTGAGAAGACACGGCCTGAACGAATCGTGCTAGACTTTTGTAAAAGGAAAGTTGTTCATGGAAAGCATACAAGCAGAGGAAAAGCCAAAGAGAGAAAACTGCTCTTATCGTTTCTATATTAGGATTATGCAAACGGCGTACAAACTTATTCGACGTATTCAAGGCCATGTTATTAGCGGCCGGATATACATGTGGAAGACATTGAAGAAAAACAAAAAAAGTAACATAAAAAGATTCCCTGTATTGCTAGAACGCTGCCATTGTCCTGTATACCACGTAATTAAGGAAATAGCTCTAATTTAAAACCTGTGTGAACTGCTGCAGTTTGCGCTCCAGTAACATAAGATTGTGTTATACTAAACTAATTAGCGAAAGCGAATTCAGGAGCCCTCCCCTTAAGGGGAATATGGCCGGGGTTTGAGATGTACGCAGCCTTTGCACTGTGTATATCTCAACCGTGCTGGGATTGTGGAGAATCTGCAAACATAGGACTTCGAACTTGTAAAGTTTATTCTTTGCTTGATACCAATATGGAAATCTTCCAAGTTAGTCTTTGCGCGTACCATTTGCATGAGGTGAGCCCTACGTAATCACAAACAATGCTGCATGTTTTTACCTTGTCTCTGTGATTATCAACTTGTCAACATTAAAATCAACATAAAGCAGTAATTTCAGTCTGCTAATACTCATACAATATTGTACCGCATGAGCGTAAATAAATCTCGACTACCTAGAAGAACCATCTAATTTTGCGTCCTGTGATGACGTTCTCCAAATGTCACATAGTGTAGAGAATCGCAACCGAAGCAACATCAAGTATCACTCAAATTCGCAGGTACTACAACGACCAAACGCCCCTCGAAACCCCAGCCACCGCTAGGGAAGCGACGTCCACCGCCAAGGAAAAGACCCCGCCCGCCAAAGAAGCGACCACCACAGCCACCAAGTGGTAAGACGGAAGCGCAGAGCAAATCTGTGAAAGCAAGGCGCAGGGGGGCGCAGGGGAGAAAAAAATGTTTAAAAGAAAAACAATGAACTCACAAGTGCAATAAGTCAATGGACAATTAAGTCACTAGAGCGTCGATAATATGGAGGCAGAAAATTAATGATGCTATCGTACTTGTGTCGGCATTGCAACGAGATTAAACTAAACCGGGCCCTTGCAGCACTCCTCGAAGCAATCCTCACGAGATATCTCCGTAGAAACTCACTGGCTCACGAGTCGCCTGATAGAAAAATTTGTCATAACCTTCAGACAATACCGAATAAGTTACACCGGAAAGTTTTAGGCGAGTTCCACCGTTCCGATGAGCACGTTGGAACATATACTGAGAAAGGAGGGGGGGGGGGGGGGGGGGGGGGGGCGAGGAGAAGCGACAAGCTACAGCATCGGGAGGCACTGCCTTGGTAGTTTTCTCTCTTCAGTACTTGAATGCATTCCCGCTTCAGTAATGACGACGTGGGTGACGCCAGAGTCCCTACAGAGACGGGACGGCGCCCAGCATTGTCTGGGTGAACTGTGTCCGCCAACAGCCAATGACAATTCTCCCTCCTTCAACGTAGTTAGTGCCTCCACCTTCTCTTCTTGCCCCGCCCCTCTTTGTCTTCAGTAGCGGGGTTTCTTGATGGAAGAGCAAGTGCATGAGTGCTGTATTTTGAAGCCCTACTGTTGATTCCTAAGTGCCTGCGCTGCTATGCTATTTGGCTGACATGTTTTCTGGCCAGGGAACATAGCCAGCGTTTTCTGGCTATGTTCAAGAAACGCTGCAGGACCGCGTTCGGTATACTCTTTCATCAAAGAATCCATAATATACACAAAGCCAAGTTAATCGACGGACGAGTACTCGAAATAGCAAAGACTTATGGGAAAAAGTGGCGTCCAATGTTTTAGGCCGAACCTGAAGGAATATACGGAGGAAGCCAATCAACTTTTTTTGTCACATTCATTCGTTTTATGCAATATCGCTGCATAATTCGTTGCAACATCGCTGCAACATCGCTGCAGGTATAGTTTGATTTTACGTGAAAATAGGCAGTGAATGTCGTTAAAAAAATGAGGTACTTAAAATACGGAGAGTATCATAGTCTAAGTCGTTACAGTGTCCTTTAGTAAACAAAACTCCTTCATACAATGGTGTTTGCGCCGCTTCTTAAGGACCATGTGCAATTCAAGTGTCACATGTAACGTTCAAAGTAGCATAATACAACGCACAAAAATACAGGCATGGGTCCCAAAGTTATAAAGCTGTAGTGCCACCCTTGGCAATTAACACGATGGTTAATTGTGACATTTACATACAGCAGAAGAGCACAAATATGTATAACAGTTATTAACTAAATACGCTACTAAAGGTTTTATCTCTAAACACAGATATTGAAAACCAAGGCACAAAATAAAGGCAAGATAAGAAAACAGCATAATTAAAAAAAAAGCAAGGAAGGAACGCGTGAACTGACGTGTGATGACTAAAATATGACGCGCACCGCCACCATTCGCTACGTAAGTAGCTCTGAAGTATCACAGTGTCAGCCAGACGTTAACGCGAAGAGCTCGTTTCCTGGAATATAACTGAAAGATATAATTGAAAATATGTCTACAGCTCACATGTTGCTTTTCTTTATGCATTTGCGTCACTTCGAATGTGAAGCGGCCTGCTCAATGTAGTGCATGTAAAATGGTCCTGCACTTTATCTTCACGATACCTACACTTTCCAGTGACAGGACACCTCTCTCGATTTGCAGGTGCACCTCCGCGACGCAGTAAGGCGATGTGCGGAGTGAGGACGCGAAAGGGAAAGCAATGCGACGATTTTACGGACAAATGGTGGTTTGACGGATACTTTGGAATCTGCGCCCGAGTCAAGACTGGGCAATGCCCCACCCGTGGAACGTTCTTCGATAGCTGCGAAGAGTGCATGAAAACCTGCCGCCGTAAGTACCTTAGATAACTATCATGCAAGCTTGTCATTGAAATTTTTCTTTGGGGCAGAAAAAAAGGTATGGCACCCAGTCAGGCCTTGCGTCGCATTTACGACGCCATGCACACACAACTGTCCCTTTATTCCTTTTCTGAAGACCTCATGATTGCACCAGTCTCCTGTGGCCTCAAAGCCTATGCAGACTTGTCATTTGGCGACAAGTTTCTGTAGGCCACAGGAGACCTGTGGCGGCAAGTTTCTGTAAGCCACAAGTCTCTTGAACAAACTGTAAACGAACGTTTCGTTTCAAACCCTGTTATCTACCTTTTGATCAAATGTAACCGATTGTCTGAAGCATCACAGCCATTTCACTCCTGCTCCACAAGAACCAACATAACCAACTCGACAACCTTTCTCGGAGAACGCACAACCGGTTTTCACAAGATTTCCGCGGGAATTCCGGACCAGCGACGCCGTTTAGTGCTACACCGTCCAATTTCTACAATCTCAATATCAACTGTATTGCTGTCCCACTAGACATTTTTCACAATACTCTACAGTAATACCAGGTGCTCGCCTGTGTTGAAGATTACACAACAGAAACGGCATCATAGCGGGACGGAGATGTCACAGGCAATCTGAATGTGACAAAGTACAATAAGGGCAATATTTGTGTACTTGCTGGTGTCTACAAAAAACATCACTTAGAATGCGTGTTTTGAACCGTTCCGCTTACTGAACTTCCTATAGGTTTTCTCAATCTATTGGCTAACACATGTTTGCTGCATTGCTGTGTGGGATCGTGGGCACTTGGTTGAAAAAGAAAAAAAAAAAAGAACTACTTGCGTGTAATCCGCACCAATTATATGGACCATAGCCCCAGAATTAGGATATCTGCCACCTCCAGATAGTTTACTTGTATAGAGGCACTACATATCGTAAATTACCGAACTCCTGACATATTGCTACGGACGGGTACCACTGATAGCCAACGAGCGAAGTGAGTGAAGACGACGAGGACGTTTTATAGAGGCCGGCTTGGGCTGCTGCTTCATGGCGAAGCGCCTGAGCTTTCCTTCGTAAATACATTTCTATATAGCTTCGCCTCATGTTTCTTTCTACGCAACAATATGCTGCAATTCGTACTACGCTAATACTTAAGCCGTGGCGGCAGCTGTTTAAGGGAGTCCAGTCCTTTTTTTATTTTTATTTTGGAAAGTTGGGCGAACTTATACATAATAATAGCGTTTTATGAACTGTCGAGATTACGAGTAGTACGAGCTTCATTTTTCACCCATAGAACATGCTCTTTCGCACATGTAACTAAGCTTTTGAGCATCTGTTGATATGCATGACGCTTTCAACACACGGTACTTCTTTATCAAATAAACTGACAAGTCTCCTACCCACCCTTTTACAGCACGAGATGCCCACAGGTGTCAATACCTCGAGGGAAGCAAAGTTTGAAGATGACAACGCCTACGGATGCCCTGTTTTGCGTATATGAACGTCAATTCAGAAGAAAGAAAGCAAACTGAGGAGTGAAATAAATTGTGCGTTATTTAGTAAAATTGATTGACACAGTGTGCTTTACAGCAGAAGTGACGTTTCGCCAATAGTGCCTCAATAAAGAGAATTATGATTTGTGCGCGGTGCTTACTGCAGCCACAGACGCTCCCTAGACCGGGAAAGATGAGCGACAGTGCACAGGAAATGTCTTCGGACAAACGTAAATTCTGCATTGACAGCGCGAGCCTGAGCCACGTGCTTGGGGCCTGAGAAGCCTCCGTTAGGGGCAAATCGCTGGACGGGCATCAACAAGTGGTAAACAACACATATAAACAAGTGTACTTAATAAATATTGCGTTGCTGTGGCAGATTTACTTCGTTCACAGCAAACGACTGTGTAAAATGGCTTCGCTTGCCTTCAGGTATAGCTTCGACGACGTAGCATGAGGAATAACTTAGGCGAGTTTTCGTGATCGCTTCCCATTTTAGGGGCGAAGCTCCTTATGGGTCTGTCCATCCTCCGTTTGTAGTAGCCACCTCTAGTTCGTGAAGTGCTCACTAGATGGCGTGATGGCGCTGCGGTGCTCGCTTCATTCAGATGTATGGGAACGCCTAGTATGGGAGTCTGTATGTCTGTCAGTTTGTCCGTCCGTCCGTCCGTCCGTCCGCCTGTCTGTCCGTCTGTCTGTCACTGTCTGTCTGTCCGTCCGTCCGTCCGAGCGCTCCGGTGCTGCTTAGCTAGTACGTGAATTGATCAATAGATGGCGCGCAGGCGCTCGCTGCGTGCTCCAGTGTGATAGGAGAGCGCTAAATGGCGACACACAGTGTTTGTCACGTCTTTGATGATGTACTGGGCAAGATTCACGGAAAATTCACGGTTTTTACCGATGAACCTCTGGAGCTTCGCCCACTCATCATCATTCACTCCGTGGATATGCGTGGATTTTTTTGAACATTGCTAGGACTAGCGAAAGAGTATCTGTTTAAATTTGCGGAACATATCAATTTGTGATGTTGTCGCCTGTTTCAGATATATTTACTTACCTTCATTCTCGAAAAGTTAGCATGCCGTAGCACGCGGGAGTGTAAGTGAACATATTAAGGTTTATTTCTTTTCAATTTTCTTTTTCACTTTCTTTAACCACTAGACCGCCACGGTGGTCTAGTGGTTATGGCATTCGGCTGCAGATCCGAAGGCCGCGGGATCGAATCCCGTCCGCGGCGGCTGCATTTCGATGGAGGCGAAATGTTGAGGCCCGTGTGCTGTGCACGTTAAAAATGTCAGTGCACGTTAAAAAACCCGAGGTGGTCGAAATTTCCGGAGACCTCCACTACGGCGTCTTTCATAATCAGAGCTGGTTTTGGGACGTTAAACCCCACAAATCAATCAATGAATTTTTTTAACGTATGTATACTTCGCTAGGAGGCGCCCCAATCACAACTGCAGGGCCGTAAACGTTATCCCGCGAAACTAAGCTAAGTAGAAATTTCTCATGCATACATGTGGACTAATTTGGGTATTAGGATAAACTGGAGTGAAATTAATACGTAACACGTAGAAAATCAGTTACTTTCTTACCAAGCATTTCGTTCATTTTTGTAAGTGTTCTAAAGGACCCTTATGCAGAGTTAGGTGCTCGCGCATTTTTATGTGTTGCTGTTTCTCTTAGTAGATTCATTAATCCTTGTAAACTAATTATCCCTTGTATGTATCACTTTCGTTATTATTATTTTTCTATATAACACCAGTAAGTATTATATTCTTTGCGTAGTGACCCATCAATTGCCCCTTTAGGCTATCGACTCAGTGTGCTTGTAAAGGAATTTCGCAATAATGTATAATAAAGATTCCTTTGATTTGAGTTGGTTTCGTTTGAACAAGCGCACTTGGGAAATTGTGGCGGAAAGTAAAAAGATAGGCAGACACAAACTCGCAGATGGACCTATTTTCCGCAATGGCCTCGGAAAGACAAAAAAGTGGAGATGCTGAATGTGCAGCGTTTGCCCATTCGCAACCTAAAATGATGAAATCGTTAGTGTATTAGGAGGCTGAAGATTGCACGCTGTTCGCAGAGGCGTTGACACATACGCTGCTTCTAGATCAGAACAAGCGATGTCTTTGACGTCGCTAGTAGGTTGTTGAGTCCTCACTTAGCTGCTCGAAATGCTGACGTCGCGGTAGTAGAAAGTGATGCGATGACCTTTCGATCACTAAAACAGGTGGCATGGCCTGACAGTGGCGTCAATGACACGCACGATGGCGCTGACGAGGAAGCTAAACACGTCGTCAGCGATATCTTTCAGAACACGAAACACTTAGCCACTGCCGTTATACCTGGAATCCTAGCACCATGGCTGACTCAGACATGACCCCGTCAAAGCTCACATACGGGCCCCAAGGATATCGTCAGCAGCCAGCTGACGAAATGGACAAAGGCTGAAGTCACCGACGCTTTTCGTGGAGGTATCTTAGTATCCACCTGGTAGATAGTACTAAACCCCACTCAGTGTTTCTTAAAAAAATGATAAGATAACCGTGTCCGACGAACAATCTTATTTAATAATTTGATTTGTGGGGCTTAACGTCCCGAAACCAGTTCTGATTATGAGAAACGCCGTAGTGGAGGTCTCCGGAAATTTCGACCACCTGGGGGTCTTTTAACGTGCACTGACATCGCACAGCACAAGGGCGTCAAAATCTCGCCTCCGTCGAAATGCAGCCGCCGCGGCCAGAATTCAATCCCGCGACCTTCGGATCTGCAGCCGAGTGCCATAACCACTAGACCACCATGGCGGGGCTCCAACGAACAATGTAGAGTCATGTTTGGGGTCAGCGTGGGTCACGCCTCATAAGCTTATAACGTCTTTTACTTCTTAAATCTAAACGTTATGCATGCATTTCGTGCCGCCTAAAACACACCCTGTCCTACGCTTCTTCAGGATTAGAGAGAAGATGTGGGCCTTCGCTCATGGATATCCTAGTTTGGGGAAGAGATTTTTTTTTCTATTTAGCACGGAAGTTACTGGGCGTTTCAAAATGCGACGTCGAAAGTGGTAAGGCAACAAATAGACGAATAACACAAACATATGCAAGAAATATTTCTTCGATGCACGGAAGATTCGGCACAACCACCAGGGAATACATCAAGCTCACGCGTATCAGCTATTCCAATATATTTAACGTGGCCACTCCTAATGCTACACATCTACCACACAGGGCGCTCAGAATGCGCGATATCTACGCTACAACAACCAAGGCCGCAATTTTTTTCTGATTCCGAGCAATAGAGCTCACTGTCAGATGGTGGTGGTGGCGGGCACTATCCTCACCAAAATCGGCTTTTGTAATGAGCCCATGACAGCTTCATGTGTGGGTAGGCTGGTAGCGGAGGTTGTGAAAGGCCATGTGAGAACAAGAAAGCTTAAAGCAGTATGCGTGCGTGTGTGCGGGAGGGAAAGTGGAGTCAATATGGAATGTTTGTGTGTGTTTTCGTCTGTAAGCAAAAAAAAATAAAAGAACCGTAGATGTTGAATACAATTCAGATTGCCCCTGAAGCTGCAAGTAGCTTCGTTTATTATAACACGCATTGCTATGGCATTTACTGCTTCGCCCTCCTGGCGAAAACGTGGCTTTTTTAATAGCATATTCACTGAAAACGAAAAATGGCGGCGATCGCTTAACCTCATGTTTTGGAAGGTCACTCGTTCATGTATATGGACCAGGCTGCTTTAAAGTGTTTCAAGCACGGTATAGTACAATATCTCGTGATATGCTCGGCACAAGTAAGAAATTTTACCTATATTCCCCATAAAAGTATTTCTCATAAACTGCGAAAAATTCAAATTAAGTATGGTAGCTAAGGATGAAGACAAACTGTGCAATAGAGGGCGTAAAAACAGGAGCAATGTGGCTAGCTACATTGAGGCATCTTTTGCCTGTTTTGGAACTACCTATTGCGGCGTGTGGAACATTCCTGGTGGTTACTTACTGTACACAAGTTATTTCGGTTTGATAGAATAATGTAATTAACCACACGAAAAGTACGTCTTCATTCTTCGCATGAGGACACAAACACGAGAGCAGAGCTGGGACGGAACGGGCAAATATACGTCATTTGTTTTGAGGACCTTGGTCACCATATGCTTGATAGAGATCTATCAGCCACAGACACACACGCAAGAGAGCATATGCATCTGCTCTTATCATGATTAGCTCTACGCTCTCGTTGTGCGTTCTACTACCTATTCGTGAATAGCTAAACTTCGATACGAGCTTTTGCTATGTGATCGCCAGTTGCAGAAAAACATTCTAGCCATAAATAAACAAGCATCCTCTTTGCATAGTGCCGTGCCAACCTCCCTGCCTTCCGCCCATCATCTCTCTCTCTCTGAAGCTTTAGAGCAAATAACCTAACCCGTACTCGCGTTCGAACAATAGTGTAATGCTTTTCATGCTACATGCTTTGCGTTGAGTGGGTTAATAGAGCGCGCGACGAATGTGTCTGTATATTCCAGACGCGTTGCCATAGCACAAAGAAAAATAAGTGGGAGAGATGATTATCTTTGTCGAAAGGAACAACTCCCTGAGTGCATGGTTTCGTGTTTGAGGGCTGACAAGTTCGACCGAATTGGATGGCCACGGTACCAGCATTGCATTCCGCCTTGATGTGCACGTACGATGAGCTACACTAACTACCATTGTGCTCGTAGCCTCTTTCTACGCAGAGAGTATTGCTGCTATCGCATGGTGCCGCCACCTGTCCTCTCATCGGTGCCACGCTTTGGCAGCTTCGTTCCCTCATTGTTCTCTGTGGATGATGCATCACCGAAGAGTAGTGACGCGAGTATGTTTGAACAGCTGGAACGTGCCTATAGGGAACGTGAGGCGTGTCTGAACGCGAAGTACTGGCCGAAGCGCAGCTGTAGGCAAAATGCCCAAAACTGAGATGCGTGAAAAATATTTTGTACAGGCACTTGACACTCGATCACCTGGGTTGCATAACTTCAAGCGCCTAATGAGTACGAATGCAGAAAGCAAACCCATTGAAGGCGCGATAACGGCAGAAAATTTGAGCAAAATTAAAATTGTTTAGTTAGGCTGTAGTAGGCTTTCTTAGGCGCCTCAACGATGATTAAGGACCATATAGTTTGCGTCGTTAGTAAGAATCGCATGATTTTTGGACAACAGCCTGTTCGATAAGCAGCTAAATACTACATGCTGCTCATTGCTTATACTACGGGAAGTAATACCACGCTGCGCTACGCCATAAAGAAAGGTAGGAGCTTATTTTAGTGGCATAGATACTAGTTCTTCCGGGCATCGGATACTATTTAGAGGGAGGTTGAGAAAGAAAAGGGCGGTAAGAATGTTGGCACTTCTGAGATATTGCCGCCATTATATTAATAAAGTCCTTCGAAATATACTAGATACATTTCTATAAAAAACTTCTGTCGTTCTTTGGAACACTCATACTTTTTCTTTGGTCGAGATCCAAAAGTTAATACACAGAATCATTAGGTTTTTCTCTAAACTGAAGCTCGGGAAAAAATAGAGGCTTTAATTTGACAAAGACATCATTGGAAACAATGAAGAATACGAAACTTCGCTGGAGCCAACGTTGGGGACAATGACCTTGCCAAAACACCCGCTTTGCAAGAGACAATATACAGATAGTTGTATCGCATGTAAAAATACAATGCACTCCAGCCTCTAGGCATAAACTTTTTCACTGATGTTCTTAAAGGAGTACTGACACGAATTTTTGACATTCCCGTATTGTTGCTGTAAATAAAAGCACTGGCGTGGAAACCCCAAAAACAGTGTCATGGTGGCCCGCAACACAATGAATATATTTTTAATACGGCTCCCTTAAAAGCTGACTTTCGGTTTCGATTTCGAGGGGGCGGTTTCCTAGTGACGTATCAACGTAGTCGGACGACGTCTGAGCCACGTAGGGACAGAAATTCTTCATAGCGTCGCTGCAACTCTGTCGTCTTTGGTCAATTACACCTGAGGCACGCAAACAACGGCAATTTCACGGTCGTCCAGTGACTCTGACCGCGATTTCGGCGATTTTTAAGAGCCCGTGTTCATACGTCATCGTAGTGTCCATTGAAATGGGGCTGGCTTGCTGTGCTGGGCGACGCGAACTTTAAAACCAAATTAAAATATTTTGTACGTGTTTCCTGGCTTCCGTGTGCGGAGGGCGTTAACAATACATGACTAGGAAACTAAAAATGTATATTTTGCGCCGCCGCAAAATCGTGTCAGTACTCCTTTAAGTCTGTTTGATACAATAGCGGGTTAATGACCCCGACGAGGAAAGGTTAAGCCGTTTCGCCTATCAATCTAACCATGTTGCTCCACGAGTGTGTCTTTCTACGTCTTTACTACCGATCCAGTGCTAGCAAAACAGCAGTGGCGCCGTTCTTTGCTTTTCTTTTCCTTTTTTAACAACCCTTTGAGCCGCACCCTCTTTTTTTTCGCACGTGCCTTTTCTCCTCACCTAACGAAGGTGGAGAAGATAACTGAAAACGTATAGAAACGAACACCACTGGAGGCATTTGTTGCCCTGACAAAGACGTGTCCATATGTCCAAACGTAGGTTCCAACGATGTTCCCTGTCCTGCATCGTTTTCACGGATGTCTCCGCCAATTCAAATCGCAGTCTTGTTATTCGCATCCTGATTCACTAGAAATCTGTACTACAATCCATCGGCTAAGACTGCGAAACTATGGATTGATGATGTCTGGCAGTACTCCTGTGCTGCTGAATTGCAGGTACCGATTTTCTACTTCTCTTTGTAGCACTCCTGTGCCCTGATTGTGCAGTAAAAATAAATGGATAGATGACTCCCAGGAACGCACAGAGGACGCAGCACAGTGGCAACAAATGCTAGAATTCCCGTGTGCCAATTCCTTCTTTTTAACCTTCCCGCTCCTCCTCACCATTTTTACCCTTTACCATTCTCTTTTCCTGCTTCCCCTCCTTTGTCGTCATCGTCTTTCTTTTTTTTCTTCGCTGTCGTCGCCTTCCTCTTCTATTGCGTCTACTTCTCCTTCACCCCCCACGTTCGTCTGATTAATCGTCGTCCTCTTTTCGCGCTCTTATTCCTCACCAACTTCATTACCGTCATCATATCCTTCTTACTCTTTCTCCTTTTCCTCCTCTTCGTCCAGCTCCTGTCCACTTTCGTAATATTTATTGACTGAACCTCGGCACATTATGTCATTGAATACTACTCCTGCCTTATCAACGCCGGGTGTTAGAGCACAAAGCGCCCAACCATGTGGAAAGAACCAAGACTGCATGCCACTGTTTCTATTGAGCTGGGTTCAAATGCACACAGGAATGCTTTCTTCCCTCTTTATTTTTCAAAATGTGAGCGACAGCGCTTACAGACACCCGTGGCAACGACGGCGGCAACGGGACACCATAGCCACAAATTTCGGCTCTGCTTCGGTTCTAGCGCTGCTTTGATTCAGCTACCATGGGGATGGTGGGTAGTGTATAGATTTCTCAAGTTTTGGTGTTCGCCGCCTGGAATGGTCATTTGTTCATTAGTCTAGCTGCTTCAGTGACGAAAGTAAAATTACTATACTTATAGGGACGAAGCACCTTAGGGCCGAGCTTGCGGCGTACACCCGCCTTAGCCATCTAATAACAGTTGCGCCGTTATGGGGCGTAGCGTCTCGTGAGAGAGAGCGAACGGCGCCCGCTGACTATGGAAACGCTATAATCCCGGCTGCGGCGGTCCTTGGCGCCGGTCACACTTTCGATGGAGGCGGAAATGCCAGAGGCCCGTGTGCTGTGCGTTGTCAGTGCACGTTAAAGAAGCCCAGGTGGTCTAAATTTCCGGAGCCCTCCACTGCGGCCTTTCGCTCCTCTCTATCTCTTTCACTCCCATTCCCATAACCCCACGGACGCTTAGCCGTGCTCCCTACGTGGGCTGCAAAAATGAGCGTCCTTTCCTAACCGAACCACACTCATCATCATCATCATCTCTGCGATGAACGCTTTACCAGCTCGCAAAGAACGAGAACGCGCCCTCGCCCGCGAGAGCCAACGCTAACGCAGGCAGCGTCTGCTAGTGAGTTTTTTTATTGGAAAAACCGACTGCTCGCGCTGCACAACCATTCACCGGCCACCCCCTACACATAGGCCCTGGATCTCGACCTGCAATGTAGTGTCGGTGGGAGATTTCTCTTGTGCGTAGTTGAACCATAGTGTCGCGAAGAACGCGTCGCGTAGAATGTTTTCTTGTTCTTTTTTCTTTTCCGACTGCTTTTGTAGGCGGGTGCTCGAGTAAACGAGCCCGCTCGCCGCAGGGAGTCTTCCAGGGACGGGGCACTGAAAATGACGACCACGCGTGTGCGTCGCGGCCAGTTTCTGGAATGTGTTGTTTGTACTAGTTTTGTAGCAAAGCCGGATGCACGTGATCATAAAAGCTTGTAGAGCATCGATCGTTACCGTCGACTTGCCTGACTTGTCCGTGTAAGCCGGTTTCCTATTGGTGGGAGGCGGTGGTGGTTCGAGCCGTCCGCGTCGCCGTGGATGCTGAAAAAGTGCTATTTAAGCGGCGACACTGGCCTTTTTTGGGGGAGCGAACTCGGGGACCATGACGCTCGGCATCACCAGGGAGCAGTCCGGCAGGCCGACGGGGTATGATACCATTTTCTGTGTTTTATAATTTTTGCCCTGTGTGTTTTACAACTTCAAGATGTCTTAGCTAAATAAACCCCCCAATGAGTGCTTTCCCAATTCACCGTGTCGACTCCTCATCCCTTGCCTGCGCGGAGTGGCTCCCACGCCTCTTCGTCTTCCTGACCTTCCGATGCGTCTAACATTCACGGCCCCGACGTTTCGCTACAATAGGATTCGCAGCGTGCCGTTAACTAAAAGTAATCGCGAATTCGACACGATCAACAACGTGGGAGCGCGGGAACCTCATAAAGACGAGAAGCATAAATGACAACGCGT
>JABSTT010005462.1:0-16788 GCA_013339685.2 Hyalomma asiaticum | reverse complement strand
GCCATGACATGGACTGAGAGAACGTCGAACAGTGCGTGCGGAGTGCAGATGAGGATGATGACAGGGAGTGAAACGGGAGGAAGTGACGTCGTTCGGAGGGGAAGCAAGGTAGCTGCACTGGTTTGCGGATTTCCTTTGGGCACAGCGCAGCGTGCATTACAGGAGCTTGCACTAGTTTCTCGGCACGGCACTGCTTTGTTGTCATACTCAGAGATCTTTTTTAAATAGCAAGTTTACCGATTGTGCTACACTATTCCCTCTGATACGGCCTTCTTTATAAGGAAACACCAGACTATCTGCGTTAGCGCGCCTTCGATCGCACTCCATCCATCCGAAGTCATTTTTGTGCAACGCAGCGTTTGATTTTGGAATTTGTCGTGGAAAATTTGATTTTGGAATTTGTATTGGAATTTGTTTTGGAAAACCAGCTGTGATTATTGGAGATGCCGTAGTGGAGGGCTCCAGAAATTTTGTCCACCTGGGGTTCTTTAACGTGCACTGACATCGCACAGCACACGGACCTCAACATTTCGCCTCCATCGAAATGCAGCAGCCGCAGCCGGGATTCAATCCTGCGACCCTCGGATCAGCAGCCGAGTACAATAGCCACTAGACCACCGTGGCGGGGCTTTCCATACCGATGTTCTGTGCATCCTACAGCTGCGAGATCAACATTTGCAGTCCAGCAAATTTCCCTCCAGATTAGATGTCCACTGTGTGGGACATTGCTGTTAGGAAAGACAGAAACTTCAGTCCTACAATAGCAAGTGTTCTATGTTTCGAGGCGCTTCCGACACAACGACTACCTACTAAAACCGCCTCGAATACGATGTGTACGTTCGTTGATGAAATATACAGATTAATGAACTGCAACGCGGTCCCTTTTCTCTGTTCGCATACAGAGGTTCTCGCCGCGTGAAAGACAGCGCGGCAAACGCATGACGTTTACAGAGACGCCTGGGCGGCACCTACACTGCTCACTCGCTTGGATTGCATATCTCCTGAACTGCTGTATGTGGCACGTGCTCGAACACACGGCACTGCACGTCGAACCGTCGTGCATAACAGCCGATCGCGGTCCGCGTGCCGCAGTTCTTCTTAGTGGACTGCGATGGTAGCCTGTCAATGCCTGCACTGTTTGAATGAAGTATGCATACTCGAGCGCGGGTGACCAATTACATAGTTGTACCACAGACCCTAATGAAAAAATTTAATGTCGTTCTGTAGAGTCTGATGAGTTTACGCATCAGGATCACGAAAGTGTCTAATGACTGATGAAGTTCCTGATGTACTCCTGATGAGAGTCTATTACGAATTGGCCACCGTTATTCTATAGAGCTTCTGCGTGCGAGTTTCTGATGTGCTCCTTATGTATGAGTGTTTGATGCACTCCTAATGCGTGTCTCTGATGCGCTTTTCATGCCTTTCTGATGATGTTTCTGGCATGCACCTGATAACATTCTAATGAGTATTGGCCGCCACTATTCTATGGAGTTCTATGGAGCCTCTGACGTGCAAATGTCCAATGCGCTCCTGATGAGTGTGTGATGCATTCCTAATGCCTGTCTGATGCACTTGCTGACGTGCAGGCTGATGAGAGTGTAATACATATTGGCCACCGCTAGTTCTATAGAGCCCCTGATGTACAAATGTCCATGCGCTCCTGATGAGTGTGTGATGCATCCCTAATGGCTGTCTGATGCACTTGCTGACGTGCAGCTGATGAGAGTGTAATACATATTGGCCATCGCTATTCTATAGAGCTCCTCATGTGCAAGTGACCAATGCGCTCCTGAGGAGTGTGTGACGAGCTCCTAATGCCTGTCTGATGCACTTGCTGATGTGCAGCTGATGAGAGTATAATACATATTGGCCACTGCCACTGTTATTCTTCAGAGCTCCTGATGCACACACTGCTAATTGCTGTACATATGCATTAGGTTGACATTAGACCATATAATCCAGACATGCAATTCTTGTCATGCATGGGCATGTTTGCAGCAAAGGTCAATAACTTCGTACTTTGGTGCAATATTAATGCATTACATTTTTAACCCCTCTGAAGTATGCATACTTGGCTTTCTATTCACTAACAATGAACTCTTTCAGTATGTGTGCTATAAATCATTAATATCAATGCATTTTCATTAAGAAGGGGTATTTACTGAACACCAGTATAGGCCAACAAAAGGTGTAGGCAAAAGCTACCTATGGCCATTGTTCTATACATAATGCATGCATGCCGTAGGCTATATCCACCATTAAGCTTGTATATATAACGGAGGGCAAGAATTGATCACTGCAATGTGTATGTAAAATTTCAATAGGGCACTGCTTTGTGTACTTGTCCTTGCGTCTGGTTCGCACACCTTCGCTTTAGTATGAATTACCATCTTATCCAGCAGTCAGTCCTTCTGAAGGGTAAATGGGGCTTTTTAAAGTGCACTGGCTTATATTAAAAATTTCATAAGACAAGAATGAAAGCTTACGGTAGAAGTTATTTACTTTATTTCTCGGCTCAGCATTGATGACAGGCTGCTCTTCAGCTGTACTGCTGTTGTCGGGTAGTTGCTGCATGTGTATCCTGCGAGGAAAAGCAAAATTTCAGCACAGGACTGAAGCATACCAGCACAACAGAACTAGCTTTATAAAAACGTTTTACGATAATATATGTGAACAGATGCTGTAATTGAACAAAGGTTATGAAAGACGCATTCTTGCAAAATAATGCACCATTTTTATCATTTTCACTGCCCCCATAACCAGTCTGCAAATCACTGCAGCCTTTGGCTTCTCGTCGCTTTGAAGAAATACCGAAAATGAATGCATCCTGCAACAACTTACAAGATGGGTCGTGTCCACGACAACTGTACCAATCAATGTACCAACCAGTTTCCATTTTCCGCTAAGGATACATACAACAAATTGTGCTTTAACAGTCCCTGTGCAAATTATTTTAAATCACAAAAAGCTACTTGATATGAGAGAGTACAGATATATGCACGACAACCATGTGATGCAGTGCTAAAAAATACAACTTTCACATGAAGTGTTATTGCCTTCACAAAGTGGTACATACCGATTACAGCATCCAGCCGCACTGGGTCTAAGCCTTCTTTGGGAGGGTCATCTTTGTGCCTGTTGGTACCTTTGCCATACAGGCTCTTCCCCTGCAGCTCCTCTGGAGAAAAGATGTGCCGCAGGAGGTTTCTTGCAAATTTGGTTGGGAGGCCATGGCAGTGTGCTCGCAGGCGATCCAGAACAGATTGCTCAACGAGCACACCGCTGCCAATATTGACCTGCATATAAAAGACAGACAAGTCCCAATTTCATGTAATGACACTCAAAGGATAATCATAAAATAAAAGGACAGTGTATTTCAAATAGTGCTAGATGCTTCTGTGGGAACAGGAGTGTCAAGGTGCTCCTGTGGCTTAGCAGGCATCTACAAATGAACCCACTTACAACGGCCCCAGATATAATGAGATATATTGACCATAATTCGGTCTACTTGCAATTTTCCTAGGCCAGTCGTTGTACTATGTCCAGATAAAATGTAGCTTTTCAAGGCGTTCCACTTTTACAATGAATATTTCAGATAGAGTGGCGATAAAACTGTGGCGCGTATGAAGTGAAAAAAATCTTCACGGGCCTTCAAAGCACGACTGGCACGTGTGTGCATGCGTGGCTCGCCATTATAGCACACGCCAGTGTAGTGTTAACTTGAAAATTTTGATAATGCGGAGTTATGACTGCAAGCTTGTCTTTGAGGTCTGGTTATTTTCTCGTCTTTGCTTATGGGAACTTTTCACAGTTGACATCCAGCTTTAGACATTCTTGTTGTCTTTGCATTATGTCAAAGCCTTCACGCACAGAGGCGTGAGGCACCTACCGTCAACGCTCAAGAAACTTTCGTTTGGACATAAGCTTGATAATAAAAGTAGCCCATTGGCATTTCTACTTAGTTCGCAATGGATGCAGGATTGCACAGGAGAGCACTAACGCAGGAGAGCACACAGGAACGCAGGAGAGCCCGAAATGAACCAATACGAACTTGCTTCAAAGACATGCTTGCAGATGACCTGTCGCCATTTTGTAAGGGCAATGTTCCAGTAGTTTCACTGTCATTGTCAATGCCGGAAATGTGGTTTCGGTTTCTCACTCGATAAAACTGCACAGGAAATTTTTAGGCTTGTGAAGTGGGGGAAAGAAGTGCACTTAGATGCAAGCAAACACAGAAATTCCACAGAAGCTACGTGCCTGTCTGTCAAATTGTGTGCAAAAAGCCATAAGTGTTCAACATGCCACTTCATTCCCATTGCCACTCATGTATTGCTATCACAGGTGTCTCTTTACGCAGTCCCGAGTTGGTGTGAGCGCGGCACTATGCACTGCGGAAATGGTTGGTGGTTATAAGGTGCTACTGAGAGGCCACGGCATGTTGACAATTCTGTTGCTGGTATCGAACAATTGCATTTAACCTTTCGACCACCATGCTTCTGGTCAGAAACACACCTCCCGACACGCTCAATGTGGTGCAGCTGATGCGTAGAAAAAGAAGCCACTGCAGCGAGTGGAGACTTAGATGACAAGCAGATGTTTTCTTTTTTTTTTTTTGGCGGCAATGCACCCTCCCGGAAGTGGCAGGTATGATTTGTTGCGAATGCAGCTTATTCCACTGGTGCTTTTTTGCCTGGTCATCCTCGCAACCTTGTTGTTGTAAATAAACAATTCAATTCAATAAGCACGCAGTGGCCTATTGCTTCATGAAGCAAGGCCTAACGTTTCACCAGAGGCGTCGTTAGCGCTTTGTGATAAAAATAAGCAGGAAAAAATGACCTGGTCACTAATTCAGTCATGTTTTGAAGCACAAGTCCACATACAACGAACTACTGATATAACCATTTTCCACAGTGTTTTCAAGGTTGTTATAAAGAGGTTTGAATGTAGTACTACATAATTAAATGACAAATTTTCAGCCTAAACTACTGTGTGCTCAAAACACAAGAGGGATGATGGGCTGAGCAAGGCTAATGAATGATTCACTGATGTCACTTGCGTGACAACAAACTATATGGCTCTTTGTGCCGCATAGTCATTTAGATGACATGTTAATTTGTTATCATATTGTCTGTTGTGTTAGCCATTTACTTGTACCTTGTCTACACATGCTGCCCTCAAAACGCTGACAGCATTTCTGGCTGCTGTTGATGCGCAAATTCACCCAAAGAATAATAACGCTATAGTTATGGTTCAGTTAAAAGACACTTTTTCCTGAAGCCTTTTTGAGGAGCACGGATCAGTATCCGATACAGGTGGGGAAAAAGCAACAAGATTGCAAACGGGGAGGAACACCACAGTGAGGGGCTCCAGAAATGTTGACCACCTGGGGCTCCTTAGGTGCAACCTAATCTAAGTGCACAGGTCTCAAGCATGTTGCCTCCATTGAAACGCTATACGGTGTGGGGATGCTGATGAAGATGAGGGGCTGTCAAAGCTCAGCTCGTGCTCAGCTTGCTCGTGCTGGGCTCACTGCAGCAGCAGGCAGTCTGGCCTGGGTTACGGGAAAGTAAATAACGCTTATTGTCGTTGCTGCCTGTGTCCTCTGAGAGCTCCGGCCGACCACCAGCCCTGTGCCCACAACGGTTGCAGTGCTCTAAGCAATATCTTGCTTATCTTCTCCCTCTTCACACAAAAACAATTCAACCCCACTTTTGAAGCATGAGTGGTTTACACTTCATGCAAGGGATTTACATTACTTCATATAGCCTTTTGCACCAGGTAAAGAGGAAAGGCCTTGTGCTCAACGATTTCCTCCCTTTGAGCTTGTACAATCCTTCATGCCTAAAGGTCTGGCTGTGCGTTGAAGTGGTCGCACTACAACACACAGCTGATAGCTATAACAAGTTCAAGTGCCTTCCAAAGCCTATGTAGCACTGGTAAAATGCTAAAGAAGTACTGAAAGAAATTTTTTTGTCTCTCATTGTTGCTGTAAATAAAAGCTCTGGCGTGGAGAACCTCAAAAAGAGTATCGTGGTGCTTTGCAACGCAATGGATATATCTTTAACACGGCTTTAAAAGCCCTTAAACGCCCACTTTCGATTTTGAAGGCGCGTTGTCCTGGTGACGTGTTCACACACTCAGACATATGTCTAGGTCACTTGGGGACAGCAGTTCGTGATAGCGTCGCTGCAACTCTGTTGGCTATGGTCAGTTATACATGGGGCACTTAAACAAGGATGATTTTGCGATTGCCAGCAACTCTGACAGCAGTTTTGTCGATTTTTAAGAGACTATGTGCATACGTCATCATAGTGTATATTGCGCTGAGGCTGGCTTGCAGATGCTGGGCTACAAAAACTTTAAAATCAAACTAAAATACTTTTACGTGTTTCCTGGCTTTGGTGCGTCAACAGCATTAACAATGCATGGCTAGAAAATAAAAATGCATCTTTTGCAGCGCCAGAAAATTGTGTCGTACTCCTTTAGCATGCATCAACTTATAACACCATGAATATGCTTGACTTTTCCATCAAGCAGTTCTATAATAGAGGCTGTTCTTGCTATGTATGTGCACAAGTATGCTGCTAAAACCAGATGCCTTGCCTTTTCTGCTTCTACTTGAGCCACGTGTGGGCGGTCCATGAGGCTTTCTAGCTGCTGCACGAGCTTTCTTGATTTCTTTACCATGGCTAGGGAGTCTGAGGCAGACAGGAAAGTAAAATGCATATTATAGTTTGTGGGAAAGGAGAGATTGTGAAAACGTCACATAATGTTCACCACACACACCTCACACTATGCATTACCCAAACCTTACTATACTTTGAGTAAACAGTCATTACATGCAGCAATATTATTGATAGAACTTCTGTAAAACAAATTAAACGACCACACACACATTAGCACCACTGCAAAGGTTATCGACATGTGTGACGTCATCAGACACAGGAGTCAAGCATATTCACATGAAAAATGCATGGATGCTGTGATGTAGTCACTTATTGTTCTTATTCTAAATTTTCATCTGCTGCTTCCTTTATACTAATGAAATCTGTTCGAAGCAGCACGTACAAATGTGCATGCTGCTTCGTTAACGACGCCAAGCTTTCTACAATTTTTGCATGCTCAATTTCGCATACCGTCCACTGTACTGTGCTGCGTGTATATAACAGCCGACGCACTAAGCCGCTGATCAGCTTTTTATTGACAATTGACGGTTGCTTGCCGTTGCCATTGTAAGATTGATTCTGCTTGCTCTGATGGGCACAGCTTTGCCCAATAAAAAGCTGAATCTTCAACCATTTGGATTCTCCATCAAGAAGTATCAAGCAGAATAGTAAATTCAGAACACAAGCTTAAACAAAGGTATACCAAATGTACACCAACAAAAACCATCTTCATGATGAAAAACCCCAATTAAAATTTAGTATTCCATCAGATACAAGGTTATTCAAGAACTAGTGAGAAATTCAAGGTTTTCAATGGCCCTGAAAACAGACCTTTGAAATTCATGGGTATTCAAGGGTTTGAAGGACCTGTGTGCACCCTGCAGTAACGAAGCAGTCTGTGGGCTTCACATTTCTTCACATCAGTTCAAATAAATATGGGACACTTCACTAAAATGGATGCTATAGCAGACATAGAAGGAAACCTTCCAAAAAGTAGCTTTATATTCAAATTTATCCTGAAAGAAATAAACAAACAAAAGATATATTCTTTCCACCACAACTTGCGGCTACAGGATGATTCCTTGGAAAAATCTACGTATATTCACGAAACAATTTTGCTGTTACAGCATGAACTCAATTTACAAACTTGTGCAAGCAGGTGTTATCCTACACAAATACACTTGTCAACTGTTAACACGCCCGTCAAGATGCAGCTTACCATAATTGTTGCTCGCCTCCTGCAGCCTCTCTTCCAGGTCATGAACTTGGGCCTCCAATTCCCTCACACGCTTTGAAGCACCGCAGCGGCTCTCACTGGCATCCTACATCCCCAAAAGCAAGCCAAGTCTTAGTCACAGTCAGTCTGTCAATATGTTTCACAAGATGAAACATTTTCAGCTCAATGAAATGCAGAGATTTATAAGGGGCTCTGCAACCCATTCTAAACAACAAAAGAAAATGCTGCTGACCTGTAATGGACGCTTCTGTAAACCCTATATTCCACTACATGCAGTAGCAGATATTCGACTCTGCATCAGAGATATCCAAAATTCAGTTGCGTTCCCATCAGCAAGACATGCTGCAGTAGGGTCTGACCGGTAGTCAGAATTATTGACATGGGCATCATGTACAGTGAAAACATTTTCACTTATGCCATATTTCTGTTGCCTGGTTCCAGTTAAAGAAATAAAAACATATGTTCACTTTTAAAACACCAAAAACATATCGCACCTTGCTAGAAAAATGCAGAAACAGTGCAACACAGGATTAAGAAAAAGGAAGCACTCCGACCTTGCAAATTATTATCCTTACAACTTCACTTCTACTTAAGAAATCTGAAGAAATTTGTTTTAAGAGATTCAAGGGTCAATAAAATTGCATAGTGAGTGCATTTGTGATAACCTGAAAAGGTGTTGCAGTGAAGGGCAACTAAATTTTACCCAATTTGCTTTGCATTACCATACATTTCTTTGTATAGTCCTAAGAACAATGCAAAAAGGAAGTTTATAAATTAAAAAAAAACTAGACAGAAACGGGCATGCCCTTTCAAATTTCACTTACCACTGACATGGCATGCTAGTCCAGATAGAAGTGCCACTCGCATCTCACGGTAGCAGACAGAGCCTTGCTGTACGCTGTTGCCTTTTTACTACAGGCCACCACTGCGTTTTGACAGCATCAATACTACCACACGGCCCGTTTTGCCAGCAGCCGAAAACTGCAGCGACTTCAGGAGATAACGCAGCTGGACTAAGAGTAGAGTAAAACTGGGACTTTTGCATTTGAGAGTAGGCCTCGCCTTGTGCAGAAATGAAAAGTGCCAGAAAGTGATGAAGGCTGTGCCTTCTGAAGGCGCAGCTTATTGATTGATTTATGGTGTTCTGCATCCCAAAACCACGTTATCATTATGAGGGACACTAGTGGAGGTCTTCAGAAATTTCGGCTACCCGAGGTTCTTCAACGTGCACTGACATTAAAGAGTATGCAGGCCTGCAATTTCGCCTCTAACGAAATGCAGTCGCTCCAGCCGGGATTTGATCCCTTGACCTTTGGATCTGCAGCCGAGTGCCATAACCCCTAGACCACTGTGGAAAACTAGGCCATAGAGTTTCTTACTATTACGCACTAGACAGGAGTCTGGCGCTGGGGAATCGGTGCCTAGGCAGGGCTCAAGCCCGCCCTGATTTATCATCTCCGGATATTTAAATTGTAATGAAGAGAGACAGACACAGCGCCTTTGCTGCAGGCCGGCTGTTCTATTTCTCACCGTCGTCTTCCTCTGCTTCTCTGTCCGTGCAGCGCGAGCACCCAAGCTACGGCGGAGCTCTTTGTCATTACACTCGGCCACGCTGCGAGCTTAGGCAGATATGATCTGTTTCTCCGCCGGCCGGCACTGGCTGTGTCACGTAGGTTGTTGCAGGTGTCGGTCATGCTGCGACTTCACTTGCGGGTGGAACCACCAAGAACACCTCCAGTGGGCGGCATTTGCTTTGCCATGGTGCTCGATGCTCTCGGCCACGCTGCAGCTTCACACGGCAAGCTTCCAGCGAAGAGCCTGAATCAACGGACTTTGACGATAACCTTTTCGAAGGAGTGGCATCCAAGTCCCGGGGTGTGTGCATGATGTTCAAGCCAGGGGTAGACTCCGGCTGCAGTGGAGGGTCTTTGATATAAGTGGCCTCATCCACGGTATAGACATTGCCACTTTGTGGAGGGACACCGCAGGGCGAATAGAGAACTTCAACACACTCGGCCAATGACTGCCTTAACGGCCGGGGACGTGACTGCGAGTTGTTTTGGCACGTTTCCTGGATGGCATCACCTCTATACGAGTCAGAGGCAGGTTCCCTGGCAACCAACAACGCGTCGTGGTGTGCACGGGTTTCGGGGGGCGCAATGGTAGTCATTATAAATGGGTGGTCCTTGTCATCTGACTCACACGTCAGCTGGGGCGGATCACTGGTGTAAACGTGGTCCGAGTGACGTGGTTGGAGGGCAGTCTCTTTGACTCGAGTGTTGCTACCTGTGTCGAGGAACAAATCTTGGGGCCGATCAGTACGTCAGGACAGGCTGTGATGCTCTCTGCTGATGAGCTGCAGTTCGAAGCTACAGCCTCGAAGTGGCGCTCCTCCTGAGCTGCTTCCTCGGTAGTGCATCGGTCGGATTCGCTGGTGACACGATTGTGGTGGCGAATCCGTCCGAAAACAGCGATAAGCCTGGCGTTCCATTCCAGCCAGGAATGTTGGCTGACTCCCTCATACCGGTGCCATGCTGCGGCCGCACCATCGATGTTGTTTATGGCCATGAGCCGCTTGTAGTGGTCCGGCCAGGCATACCGGGCAACGTCCTGGATCCACTGATCGGCGTAGTCTTGGAAGCCTCGGAACTCCGGTAATGTCCAAGCAGCCGGTGGCGGCAACGGGGCACAAGCGGACCCGGAGCTCCCCGACGCCATGTTGCCGAGAGTTTGTAAGAGAGCGCTAGTTACATGCAGGAACTCCGCGTCACTCTCGTGGGAACCGCTAAATGTTCCGATGGAGAGCACAGGGTCCGCGTTAAGCAACATGGTGAGCGTGTCGCGCAGTTGCACGATGGCACTCATGTGCCCCACTGCGTTGTCGGGTGAGCCGCCTAGAGCACCAGGCGTGGTGTCTGGAGACAATACGGTGCCCCCCGTACTCCCGCTGGCGGCATCCGCGGCGAAGGGAGGGTTCGCAGCAGATTTGTATACGTGGTGGGCTGATCGGATACCGGACCAGTGCAGGGCTGGAGCCATCGAGAAGGCATGGACGCCGTCCTCAGATGGTGCACCCGTGACTTGGGACGGCGGTCTCTTGGCGGGTTCCATCAGCAGCGAGGCTTGTCCGGCATATTCCTCAGCAGTAGTCCGAGACGGCGACACGCTGGAGGAAATGCCGCATCGAGTTCACAGCTGCGTTCCGCTGATGATTTATCGACTGCGCCATTCTAATGAAGAGAGACAGACACAGTGCCTTTGCAGCAGGCCAGCTGTTCTATTTCTCGCCGTCGTCTTCCTCAGCTTCTCCGTCCGTGTAGTGCGAGCGCCCAAGCTACGGCGGAGCTCTGTCATTACAAAATAAGTTGTTTGTCTGTGTGCCACCCTGCCAAAGGACCTCCCTCCAGCCAACAGTGCCGTTATGTCGATGTGACACCACGGTAGACCCTCTCCACACCATGCTCCAATTTCTCTTTTGAGCACCACGCTGATTTACCTCTTCAGCGTGGCAGGGGTGGTCTGCCAAGACGTCACGTTGACAGAGCGGCACCACTGGCTGGAGGGGAGTCTTTTGACAGGCTGTTGCTTTTTTTCTTGACCTGTCCCAAAGTATAGCAATGCTTGTTTTCCAAGCTCTAAACAGAATAATAAGATATTGACAATTAATATGTGCTTTTGTCTGTAAGAACTGATGCACCAAGTCTGTGCAGCTGTGAGGTTGAAGTAAAGCAAAGAAATTTTCCGAGCAGGGTATGCATGGTTAGATAACTATTGTCTAGATCTGGCACCATGGAGTAATTTTGTTTTTGACACCAGTGAGAACAATATGTCCCTTTTCCTCTGGAAAATATGCAGCATGTAGTTATGGATATAAAAATGTTGTATTGGGGTGACAAGCGTTCAGTCTTCGAGAGAAACACTAAACATATAGTCTGCTCCATCCGAGCATGGAAACTGCAGACACTACCGAAGAGTGCACATGTTTGGTCTTTTACCACGACTGCTCAGATTGCCAATACAGGCGACTGTTTCAGTGGCTTAGGTGCAAGTGGGATGCCTGTTGCCTCCTCCTAGGTTTCCATTTTTTAACGCTGACTTTCTGCTTTCCCTCAAGTGCTCATGCCTACAGCTGTTTGCAAATGAAGAACCATAATTTACAGGTCAGAGTTAAGTGCGGTACTTATTAGACGCGGGCTGGACAGGAGAGTAAGACACACACAAGTGCTGTCAACAATGCTTTGATTCCGGACGAACAATATATAGAATTGCAGATGCTCAGGAATACGCAGTGGTGGAGGCCTGAAGGAATAGATAACGATAATGAAGGTGTGCTGACACAATCTTCGCCTAGTTTAAGTATTGTGGCAGCTTCAATAATCAGGCGCGTGATCTCATCATGATGCTTGCTTATAATGGTAGACTCGTGCAGTAGAGGAGAACACCTACACGTGCCACAATGTGCAGACAACCAACCACCGCCACGTTTCTTTTCACTTTGTTTTTGTGCTCATTGAGCCTGACGTTCAGGCAACGCCCAGTCTGCCCAACATAGTGTTTACCACATGACAAAGGAATCTGGTAAACAACACCTTCCTTGTATGGCACTTTACCAGTTCTGTGATTGGTATCACAGCCACGCTTTTTGCTTTTAGCTGGGTTGCCGATCTTGCACAGCATTCCCAGCTTGTTTGGGGCTATAAGGATTACGCTTATGTTTGCAAGGCCACCCACATTTTTCATTTTGTGGGATATCTTGTGCAAACAGGGCATCACTGCAACCTTTCTTCGGCCGTTCACACCGACTGCTGCGTTCTGATGACAGCTTGAAGCTGATTTTTTGAGCAGGCTTTCTGCGACTGATACGAGAAGGTGATCAGGGTAGCCTGCTTGCGTTAGGCGAGCCTTTTGGCTATCGAAGCTGGTTCACATTTGATGGCAACATGATTTTTGTTGTGCATCGTCAAGGCAGTGTCTGGCGATGCTCCTCTTAACTAATTTGGAATGGTGGATGAGAAACGCAACAATGGCTTCTTACCCCTGGGTTCGTAAGACCAGCATGTGCACATTTCTTGGAAATAAAACTGTAAATCAAGGAACCTCAAAGAGCGATCCTCTCTCGGGAGTTCATGAGTGAGCTCCAGAGGCTTTAAGCAAGCACTCGCAAGAGTTAGTATGTTGGAGGCTTCAGATTCAAAGGAACCTTTGACACATTTGCACATGCTGTCACATGTTGCACCAACAAGGCCAGAAATCTACCATAGCATAATTTACATGTAAGTCACGAGTTGGACTTAGCGCTTTCCTATACTGTTATTAACTAGGCTACCGTATCCAGTTCAGTTCTTACTCTCGAGTACCGATGCTCTTACGATGTAACGCAGGCATCCAAAAGTTCTATGGATCTGGATAATTTTGCATGACATTGTGAAACAGGCAGCATAGTCCTAATAAAATATATTCAAAGCGATACGTTACCTCTTTGCGTGTCGCCGCATGTTTATCCTCAGGGCCCTTCTTCGCCAGAGCTTTGGCCAGCTGCACGCGCTTCCTTTCTATGGTTTTTTTTAATTTGAAGTGAATTTTATTGATATTCACATAAAACAAAAATACAATATTTGAAGAAACGCATCTGAATACCTAGCCTAAGGCTAGTTGAGATTCATTGAAAAGTAATAATGTAAAAAAGGCATGTCACTTATCAATAAAGAAGTATACAAGCACAAATATTTATACTAACACTTGTAAAAGTGGCTATAACATGATGCATTTACAGAGGTTAGCGACTGTTCATACGTATGGAAGAGCATATGAAGCAGTAAAGAAATAAGTGAACATACGAAGATAATTTACTGGCATTAGGACACTTTAAAAACTAAGTGACATACGTATCTGGAGAGCATAGCAATAACGCATAAGGACGAAAATAAAGAAATATATTGATATTCATACATACACACACACACATATGTATATAAATTTTAAGGGAGCGTATACATAAGTAAATGTAATAGCATGCAACGTGATTATACATGGTAGCGAATTCAAAATGGCTGTTTCTAGCATTGCTAAGTTGGGTGTCTACATGTTACTTAGGAAATATTTTTTCAGTGCAAAAGAGAAACTTTTATTCTGTTTTAGTTCTTGTGGAAGCTTATTCCACACGGTGACTCCATGGGCTGTAAGTTTTCTATTACCGTATATGTTTTTTGTTTGCTGAGTGAGACAGTTTCCTTTTACTTTGTTGCGGCTTTCGTAACTAGAACATACAAAATGTGATGAGCAAACTGGGTAGTTGGTGTTAATACTAGAATGGACCATAAATGCTCTTTTATAATTAATTAGCGTGCAGAACGGCATGATATTTAGGCTTCAGAAGAGTGGTACATATGTGCCGTATAGTCTGAATTGCTTATAAAGTGGATTGCTCTTTTCTGAAGTTTTATTACTGGTTCTAGGTATGTGCGGTATGTGTGACCCCAGGTAACCACACAGTAGTCTAGGTGGCTATGAAATACGCTAAAGTAAATTATTCGTAAGGTCGGTAAATCAAATATGTCTCGGCATTTGTACAGAAGAAAACAAGCTTTGCCGAGTTTATTGCAGACTTCGTCAATGTGAGGTTTCCAGTTAAAATTTTCATCAAGGAGAACGCCTCAGTATTTTATTGAGCGTACTCGTTCTAGCGCTGAATTATTTAATGTAAGTGTGCATGAGTGTCCCTCGAATGTTTTGCGCGGTGAAGTAAATACGATGTACTTGGTTCTCTGTGTAATTAAAGTTAGTTTATTTGAAGAGAACCACTTAGTATATCGACAAGTTCTGAGTTCGCACACGCAAGGTATGGTCCAAGGAATCTTGAGCACATATGAGAGCTGTATCATCAGCGTACATAAATATTGAAAAGTTTTTTACCACGCAAGGTAGGTTGTTGATGTACAGGGAGAAAAATATTGGTCCAAGGACTGAACCTTGGGGTACTCCTATTGTTGTTCTAAGAAACTCGGATTGGGTATCAGCTAGCTGTACTGCCTGTTTACGATTTTCTAGATAATTTTTAAAGAACTCTAGGCACATTCCGTGAAAGCCATAGCATTCTAGTTTATTTAATAATATGCTGTGGTTGACAGTATTGAAGGGTTGTATTGAAGGCTTGTATTGAAGGCTTGTATTGAAGTGTCACAGGATAGCAGAGGGGCTTACTCTGCGGTATGCGAGCAAGGTAGCAGAGGGGCTCACTCTGTACGCAGGACACGGGCGAAGAAGAAGGAAGTGTTCGGACAAGACTCGGGCCTGCCATTAGTGTTGGTTGAGCGAGGAAACACAGGGCGGGTGTACCCAGCACTTCCACCACAAATGTTACGGAGATACTTGTATTTACAATATATATACAGGCAAGTGCCAACCAACACTAATGGCAGGCCCGAGTCTTGTCCGAACACTTCCTTCTTCTTCGCCCGTGTCCTGCGTACAGAGTGAGCCCCTCTGCTATCCTGTGACACTATCGAGAAATACACCTACCACTGTTTTGTTATTTTGTGAGGGATGGGAGAGCTAGGCATGATGGCTGAGGCGTGGTAAAAACGAGAAGAAATGCGCTTTATTCGCACATATCAAAAACGGGCCGTCCGCGCCGGCGGCGGGAGCGAGATTACGAGTCCCGGCCCTCGCTTGGGCCTGCAGTTGCACTGCCACAATGGTGGTGCAGGTGGCGCTAGTGATCATAGGCCGCTACGCCACTGTGCGTGCGGGTGCTCACAATTTAAGTAGGAATTGATAAGTTCAGAAAGTGACAAAACAGCTGTGTCGGTTGATCTACACTTTCTAAACCCACGTTGACAAGGTGTAAGAATACCTTCATGTTCTAGGAAAGACATGATTCGTTTGACTATTAGTTTTTCAAACACAATATTTATGGTACTTAAAATGGAGATGGGGCGGTAGTTTTCTGGGATATTCTTATCACCAGCCTTGTGAATTGGGATAATCTTTGATAACTTAAGAAGGTCGGGGGACGTAGTAGTATAAAATGGTAAGTTAAATATTTTTTCTAAAGGTACACAAAGAACATCGACGCATTCTTTCAGCGCTAAAAAAGGTATATTTTCGCAACCGACTGAAGATTTGACTGGCATACTACTAACTACTGCTGCAATTTCACTAGCTGTTATATCGATAAACTTAAATGTATTAGGATTGCAAGGACGGTACTTAATGTAGGCAATGTTGTGCAGAGCAGCGCAGGCAGAAATGATACCCGCTGCTCGATCGGGCTTGTAGAACAGGGCTCGGTAGTGCTGCAAGCAGCGGAACCTGCTCTTGAGCACCCCGATGCACCTTTCCACTACACTGCGCATGGAGGCGTGTTCCTTGTTGTACTCGCACTCAGGGGTGCCTGGAGGTGGATTCCCAGGAACTGGCATCAGCAACCACGGCTCCAGGGATAAGCCAGAGTCCCTGTCCAATGAAAGGTGCAAGCTGAGTGCTGTGCCCTTTAAACGTTCGATCAGATCAAATTTATTTCGTCCACAAGTCTGCGTGTTGTGGAACACGAGGGCTCGAGAAAAAAGTGGATCTATCCACTTGAAAAGCCTCGAGCCCTGTTGTTACATGGCATACAGCAAGAGCGTGGTAGCACTTATACAGTATTTGTACAATGTAATACGTATATAATTGCAATATAATATTGCGAGAAATAGTATACAATACAATATTTACATAGACATTGTGTATGCCCTTGTAAGTGGCACGTTTCTCAATGTATGCCGAGCATGTGTAATGCAATGAATAGAGGCGAAAGGACACACAAAGTCGACATGGAATGGCGCTGACTTCCCACTATCTTTTAAACACAAAACCCTTACACATGCACACATGTTGTTGCAA
>JABSTT010005461.1:0-17065 GCA_013339685.2 Hyalomma asiaticum | reverse complement strand
GCTCCGTGCCTGCGGCGATCAGGTTTCCCGAGCCCTTTCGTCTTCATTTCGTTACCGTTCCTCGTTTCCGCTGCCTCTCCCCATATCCTTCTTTTTCTTGGCTGGTTTCTCGCCCGTCCCCGCGGGTAGAGGCGGCGGTGACGGCGTTGGCTATCGATAAGAGGGGGGCCCGCCCCTCCCCGAAGTTTTTTCTTTCGCGCGGGACATTTTTCGGCGAGTACGTCGCTGATGGACGTGCCGCAACACGCTGCGAGGCGAGCGTTGATGACGAGCCACTCCCCGCGGAGGACAACATCATCCATCCAGCTCTCACTGTTTGCATTGGAGCTCATTCCGCGGAAACTGTGCGTATTGTATGCGCGCAGTTAATCGCGTCGCGCTTCATCGTATTCGCGTCCTATATAGGACAGACTCCAAACGACTGCGGGTCGATGTTCCTCGATGGCCTTACCAGAATTCGAGTGAAGGAATACGCGCTTGCCACAATATGCCACCGCAGTAAGCTCTGGTAAAGATGTTGATTGCACACTGTTCTGAAGGAAGACCGTTCAACTGACGCATGAATTGGAACCTTGCACTAGCCGTGACGACACATGAAGTCCAAGGCGACTGAAATAACAGGCACGTCTAGTGCCAACCGGAACTATCTTATGACCGAGAAGCTTCTGGAAGTCCCGGTGCGGTGATGCTACCGAAACGGACACCTTGGGTTGGGCTAACGCGGGCACACTGGAGACCAGGTGTCGTGCTGATGGCGAGGAGAATTCCGGCGCGTAGTGAATCATCGCCACTCGGGAAGAGAAGACGTTCTGTGAATGTTCGCGAGCAACGGATGCAGTAATTCCCAGCCACTGAAGATGCGGGACGCTTCGGAAGCGTCGCCGACTATTGGATCACTGTCGAGCACGCTAAGGTGAGTAGCGTATACAAGCATTGCCACGTATGCTACAGTGGAGCAGGAAAAAGTGTTTTTCGGGTACAGATGGGGCGCTGGTTCAGTTCATACCCAACCCTCTTCGTTTTGCCGGCATCTTATGTGAAGCGATGAAGCAGGATGGCTCTATAGCCGGGTATAATGAGGTGATTAGCGTTGTTGGATTTCTACAGGCCTGTTCCGACCTTAACGCGCGCGCGGAGATCCGGTCGTACCGCTGCGTATACAGAGCACACAGGAAGAAAAAAAGAAGATAATAAAAGATAACTGTTATTAAATCGCTACATTAACAGGCATCGAATTAGAAGTACGGAGAGGCGCGGAGAATACGACGGGAAGTCTTCCAATGGCTAAACGCGTAATTTCCGCAGGCTACAGGAATTACAGGCCCGGAGTGACGGTTGAGAGCGGGAAACGACGAAATGACGCGAGGTATCGTCCGAAGGGTTCCTCTTGTTTCTGCCCTCAGGTACCCTGATAACATTGTTATTGAATATTGTTAGCGTGACTCAGAAGCCCGCCCCACTAAACAGGAAATAAAGGGAATGACGCATGTTTAAGGGCTAAAAAATTCAGTTTGGGCGCGTACAAAGGCACATTTAGTGTGTGTAACGTACTTCCATCACCGCTTTCTTTCTTTCTTTAATAGCCAAACTGTTTTTACCTATCCGAAGCACTCGCGGCCCAAACACAGAAACTCATCGGCGGAACCGATGCGCACGCGCGATAAAATCAGGTTGGAGACGGAGTATAGAAGTCAGAGGAGAGAGAACCGTCTGGGAAGCCGAGCTAAAGCGACAGCCTTTACGCCGCCGACGCTTCGCACGGCCTGTGATTGACACATTGCGGAACACTAATGCGTAACATAATTAAGAAGGACTTTGTCGAACGAGATGAATGAACTGCTCAGTGCACTCTCCCATGACGGTGATTATGTGAAGACCAGTGTGGGGCATTCAAATAAACACTCTAATAAATCCAAGCCAAATGTGTGCGCAACCTCATTAGGAAACAAAAAAAGGGGTTAACCAATTATCGAAGAATACTTTAATGAACCGTCAGTTTTAACCCACTGATAAACACCGGGGCCGAGCGTTTCAGCTTCGCTGGTCATCATCTGTTCGGACAGCGACTACCTGCATGTATTCACCAGGTTCATCGACATGTAGTAATATATGTGGAGAACCAAGAATTCAGGTAGGCGGTGGGTGTGGATATAGTGCATACACGTCACCATAGATCTGAGCTGGTAATCGCCGCGTGCGACATACACAAATTTGTACGCCGCATAGATCTCAGTAGCGTCTGGTACCTCCGCCGGTGGAATTGCGGTTCTATTTCATTGTAATATTGCAGCTGGACACTGGATTAGCTGTCCGGAAGACAGCGCAACAACGTTCCACGTTTTATCTTTTTTATTTTAGGTACTTGTGTAGGCCCCATAAGACACTGATATGCCAGTTGGAGGGCTAGGTCAAATTGAAAGATACCCGGAATAGAGGAGGTATACCCATTCGTAAGATGTCATATTAGCAAGATGTACCAAATGATTCCTTTCTTTCTTTCTTTCTTTCTTTCTTTCTTTCTTTCTTTCTTTCTTTCTTTTTCTTTCTTTCTTTCTTTCTTTCTTTCTTTCTTTCTTTCTTTCTTTCTCTTATATGTGTCCGAATTCAGCAAGCTTTCTGTTCTTTTTTTTGGCTTCGGTTGTAAATCTTGACCGTAGTCTGCGAGGACTGTATGAAGTTTGTTATCGAAAGCTTTTGTGGTTACTAGCCCACACCAGTTTGGCAAATGACTACACCTTCACATCAGCAGACTGTGGTATTCTTTTGGGCTTTAATGCATTGGCTGCTAAAGTGACTTTCTTGCGTACAGTGAAGTCGACATTCTTCATTTTTGTTTCCCGGTTTTTCGTCGTATAAATGGCGCTCGAACTCTGCAATGGACCGAAAAACCAATGGGTAAATTGTTAGTTTAGGGAGAGGGAGGGGGTTGCTGTATAAACTAATTATAAGCGCATGGAGCTTCAGCAGTTCAAGGCACCAATTTATTTAATTTTCCCGTAAAAAAAAATGAGCCAGGACTGCGGGGAATCGCAGCAGGGTGACAGCGTAAGCTGGAGGAGCCACCTTCTTAGAGGCCATTACAAATGCTTGGGGATCTGGCCAAGTGATCGGGCCATCAGGTATATCGAAGAACCAAGTCAGCTTGCTGTTGGGGCTGCGCACGTCGCCTGTCGCGTGACGCATGGCACGATTCGACAAAACTCCTTCACGAGGCAGCGCTTCGTAATAACGATGACGGAAAAGTTGGAGAAGATCGTTTCATAATGACGATGTTGCTGATGCCTCCGTAATGGGTGCAGCGCTACGAAGCATCCACCCCTGTGTTCTTTCAAAGAATTCCTCGCACTCGTTATGCAATCCACTTTCCGCAACCCGTAGTGGCGTATTACTATTTTACCACGTAACGTTACATTTGTTAATGGGACTCCTCAGCAGGCTTTATACCTGTTTAGGCCTCTTAGCCATGATTTTCCAAGCACGTGCGTAGCTCAGTGGTAGAGTGCCCCACCGCGACGCAGAGGGACACGGGTTCGAATCCTCCTCGGTCTGGTTATCGTTTTCTAAAATTAGCGCGATAGTGGTTATGGACATCGGCGGCGGCGAACTACGGTGCCAAAAACGGCCCTTGTTGTGATCTCATAACAGCTGACGCTGTAAAAACAAACAAACAATAAGGCATAGACTTGTGAAACCAAAAGTCTGACACTCGTTAAATTTGTCATTGCAATACGTGACAATAACGGCAGCTACCGCAATGAGCCTAACTTGGCAGATGCCTCGAGTAGCTCGGTGGTTATAAACGCACTGAGGCAGTGGCGCACCGACGGGGGGGGGGGGGGGGGTTCGGGTGTTGTAACCCCCCCCCCTGAGGCAGACCTAACCCCCATCCCACTCCGTAACTGCTCCTATGTCCTAGAAGAATGTGGAGCTAATGTGTCAGCAAAACGCCGAAAAATTAATAAAAATAATCATTATTATTGATGTTACTATTATTTGGTATTTTATTTACTTTTTTTTTACAGCAACAACTGTGTAATCGCAATCCCGGCCCTTCGTGAAAAATTGAACCCCCCCCCCCCCCCCCTGGCAGAGATCCTGGGTGCGCTACTGCCCTGAGGAATTACGCATGCGCAGATGTGACTGGGTGGCAGTGGAAGAATATATTAAGGGAAATGACAGTGCGGCGCAAGAGCTATTCACGATAACTATTATTCTGTTGATCAATGAAATCGTCATTGCCATCTGTCGGAAAACAGTGAGCGGCTCTTTGTGGATGGTGCAGGAAATTTTTCTGTTCAGACCAACTGCATGTTTTCACACGTTTCTTTGTTTTCCTTGTAGTATGAAATAAATAAATAAATAAATAAATAAATAAATAAATAAATAAATAAATAAATAAATAAATAAATAAATAAATAAATAAATTTGTACTCGCTGTACCCTCGTACATCCCTTTCTGAACTTATGTACCTAACCTTTCACGCTGTTTGCGCCATTTGGCTTTCGCAGTAATGTATTGTTAGCCAAGCGGCAAGCGTTGGACAAATCAACTCCGCTCACAGTTATGACATTAGGAGCGCAGCCGGTGCCGCCGTAAAGAATCAAGTGTCCTTTTAAAACATCGCAGAGTAAAAAAAAAAGTAACCTAAGGGAGCAATGTACCACGACTCTCCACTAATGGCGTTCAAGATGTAACTTGTGAAATATCCCCGTTGGATTCAACATTTGCCTGCTACCCGGAAGCCATGAGCCCACAGAAGCCGGCGCAACGAATCAACCGGGAGTAGAAGCACCGGTTGCTACCGGGAGGGGATCATCTGCGACAGGGTTAATTACACTATATACTGTTCGTCATCCGCGCCCACCGGTAACTGTCGATTCGTTTAGCCCTGACGTACAGTAGCGCATCATATCCATGCGGAAACAAAGCAAACAGGGCTTTTATTCTGGATGGAAAAGGAGAGGCTCACACGAAGTGGAGATGCTACGCACGCGAGAAGGTAATTCCTGTAATGAACTAAACGTAAACATTCCGCCGTGCAGCCACCCTGTTAGGTTACTAAAGCAGGCCTAACAACCGAACACCAATCAAACACCTTAAAAGCAAATATTTAACGCACCACACAAGGCATGTTAGTGGAATAGAGATTGAGAGGGCATGAACTAGTTCTTATTTGATGCTTTATGTTTACCAGCCCTTCATTTGCTATTAGAGCACCCTGTAGCGTTGCTAAAAGGCGATGGGTGAGTAATTTGGCCCTTGTATTTTTTTCACTTTGTGAGCTGGTCCAGTTTCCGTTATAGTTATTACGATCAATAGCCGCGTACGTCATTGGTTATGCGACGACAAAAATAAAAATAAAGTGCGTAAAGGGGAGAACTGTTCTTATCAAAGCCAGCGGTGACAGGTCGTCGCAGAGCTGTGCCTGTGAAAGAAAATCTGTAAAAGCAAAAGTTAATCGATACAAGTTATAAACGTTGCTTTTCGAATGCGCAGCGCAGGTTTTGTCGTTTACTTATGGAGGCTTCAGGAAAAACGCTGGCGTGGCGGCTCCTGCTATCGGTTAATGCACATACCTGATCAAGTTGACAGACTGGATATCGAGAACATTTCGTACTATTGAAATGGACTTAATGAAGTTAAAGCTAGCTTTCTTTACTAATCAAAGGACGTAGTGCACCAGCCTATCAACTAGTCCAACGCCCCAGTGCCACAGTTGACGTGCCTGGTAGAGAGTCACAAGCACGCAGCTGTACTGAGAGTGCCGTGTCTCGGAAGGAAAACGACTGCTCTCTGAGGTTTGGAACGAGACTGGCTTAGAGACGTCTGCGAGCACGCGGCGTGTGGGAGAGAAGGCCATGGAGGGTCTGAACCCTTTCTTCGCCCTCGACTGGAACATGTGTGCTTGTGAGGCTGTAAGACGCCGTGCTGTGCTACTTCTCAAAGAGAAAGAGAGAGAGAAGGAGAGAAGAGAGAGAGAGAGAGAGAGAAGAGAGAGAGAGGAGAGAGAGAGAGAGAGAGAGAGAGAGAGAGGAGAGAGGCGTAGGCGACCGCCACAATAGGAATGCATTAGATAACTCATCGAGCGGTGACGCTAAAAAATTCAAGCTAGTCCCATGCGGTGAAAACTGTCGGGACAGCGAAGCTGTTCCGTTATCATTAATGGCCACGTAACTGGCAAAAGTGCCGCTATTGATTTTTTTACGCATCCTTTATGTCAGCCGTACATACCTGTTCCGCCAAAATGCTATGTCCTTTATCAACTGACGCTGTCTCGATACACCACCCTACGTCATTGTTACCTGATCCGTCACCATGAACTCATGCACTTTTTTCTTTCTTTGTTTCTTTCTTTCTTTCCTTGCATCTCTCGCAGTGCAAATGCAGCCGTTCTGGCGGTTATCGAACCCTCGCCTTCGAACTAAACCTTTCCTACTTTTTATCGGCCATTGGGATTCACACAGTCACCGTCAGGTAGCAGTGAGCTGAAGGTAAGAGTGCGACGAGTGCGAGAGATGAAAGAAGTGCACTCTCAAATGCCTCACAAGAGGATTCGCATAACCGCCACCATGCATACTAGTGGGCTGCGGGCAAATAGTAGGTCGCCTTTCTACTCTTGCATCACCCTTGACCAATCCCCCATAGTCGGCGTGAGCCACAAATTGTCAGGTGAACAAGAAAGAGCATGACTCCTGCAGCGCCGGAACCTGGTCGACCAGGAACAGCTTCTGTGAGCCACTAGAGTGAAGCGACAAAGCCCTATGGAAGCGCATTTATTTATTTATTTATTTATTTATTTATTTATTTATTTATTCTCAATGCCATTACGTCGTTATAGAGAGGAGTGGGTTAACGAATTCATGAGGGCAGTTTGAATGACGCGTTATCATGGTTACTATAGCGATGGAGGCGGGCAGGTGATTCCATTTCCATACCTCCTCGCACGCGGCGCATGCACATCCAAGCCAGCGTGAGCGGGTATGGGCCGCACTTGGTTTTGCATGGAGGTAAAGCTTGGTGGACATTCGTTAATGTATTAAATATGCGTGTAGGTCCAAACTGCTGAGGGGGCAAGTCTAAATGCCACCATGTGTGCCTTGTCCACTCAGACTTGTGACTCTCTCCAAACGTGTTGAGCCAAGACGTATACGTTGTAAAAGTATGACTTATTGCATTAACGAATGTACGGCACGCTTTCGACTCCAGGTGACAAAAGGTGTGACAAAAGCCGTTAACTTTGCTCTTGCAAATTCTATTCAAAACGGCACATTGAGTCACTGTTATTAATGATAGGAAAATGCGCCGCCTTTGAAGAGTGAAGACATGAGTACGAAGAGATAAACGCATTTCTCGTAGATGCAGGCAATTGGCAGAACCAGCGCGAAGCGAATTCATCGTCAATTGAATAATTCAGGGGTAAGAAAGGAAAACAAAAGAAAAAAAGACGTGTTGCATCGCCTTCATGTTGGAACTATGTCTACAGCTAAGCCATTTAGGCGTTGCTCAGACCAAAACTTCCGTGTAATGCATTACTTATGTTTATATGCATAGGGGCTGTGCATTTCGCATGACAGGCTTCAAATACTAATTTTTAGGACGAGTGTTCACTGCGGAGCTTCAACTCGGTGATGTAACGGATACGCAGGGAAGGAAATTGCACACACACACACACACACACACACACACACACACACACACACACACACACACACACACACACACACACACACACACACACACACACACACACACACACACACACACGCACACGCACACACACACACACACACACACACACACACACACACACACACACACACACACACACACACACACACACACACACACACATATGCACATCTGTCATAGCGCACTCCGCGCATCAGAGTCGCTTTCAATGCGTTCTTGCATACCTCTAGTATCGCTCCCTTTCCGTTCCCCAGGCTTTTTGGGTGAAATCTTCATTTTTCTGTTAGCAGGCCTAGTCCTGTCGACAATGTCATCTAAGAGGGCTAGATACGAGTGGCAGAAGCGTTCGCTGCGCGTAAGGTAATTAACGCACTGTTTTCAAATAAACACGGCATTACACCCGATAGCACTACTAAATTCATGTTTCCTGAATGTTTCATAGTTGTAACATTCACCGCGACCACTGCTGGCCGACCCACTCTGCTGGTGATCCAAAGTCACCGTTGTCCCATGCAGTGGGGTCCACCTTGACCATGAAGAACTTCCCGATCACGTCAGCTACAAAAAAAACTTGTGTTCGAGCACATTTCAGTTAGCGAGCAACACTTACAGACCGAGCAAGTTAACGTGTTAATTAGGAGTAGTTTAACAGCTTTGGCAAGCGTATTGTTGTGTTAACGTGGCGTAAACAAACATTTCGAGTCAGGCACTCCTTCATTTGCAAAAATGAGGCAATTATTGGCAAATATTCGGGCAAACACGATTGTCGAAGCGAATACGAATGAGCAATTACGCTTTGAAATTTGCTGCACGTAGTGCGCGACATCTGCAGATGACGTAGGCTCAAAAATACCTCACGTTGTTTTTAAAACTGTGGCAATATAAATTACCGCGTTAATGAAAGCGAGGGCATTCGCAACGATTATCTGAGTCTGGTAATGCAGATGTAGCGTAAAGCGGCCAGTTATGGTTAATCAACTTTAACATGCACCGTGAAATAAAGCACAAGAAAAATAAGAATGGGGCGCATATCCCGGGTGTCTATAGCGTGCCGAATACTACTACGTGTTGGTCCCTGATTGGCGCAGCGTGTCAGTCATGGCAGGACTGACCAATTAGGGAATAGGGATTGGCCGATCTAGAAGGACCAGCATGGAATCGCATGCCGCATTCCGTAATATGGTGTAGGCCTTATAGGAACTCTTAAGTTCCGCCATATCTTGAAATTCCGTAATGGCGGTATTTTAAGCCAATCAATGAGACCGTAGCAGTGCTCTGGGCCAATGAGAGCTGAGAGGATGACGAATTTTACAATGTCCTCGGCAAGCCAGCTTCGGTATCACCAATATAATTCGGTGAAGAATATCTCAAATTACGTGTAATAAATCTTTTGGATTTCAATAAAAATGGCGTACGACAAAAGTCGTTAGGCCCTACAAGTTTGTCACGCAACCACCGTCCTCGAGCTGATTACGTAGATGTTAATTTGCAAGTTCTTGTTATTGATCTAACTTCATCAGCGATAAAGTATCACCACCTCGACGTAGAGTGTTTGCGAGGACGCAAGAAGCCTTAGTTGGCGCATTAAAAAAAATAAAAAAAAATAAAAGGAATACAGAATCCGTAGTGTTTAAAAAAGAATTGACACTTGTACAGTTGAACGATTATCTGGGGAGTTCGACCGCGTGACGCGAAAGAATGCTCTCTCCGCCGGAGTCTTGTAGTCCTCGTAACGAATTAATTGCTCTGGCCTCCGAAATCGGTGTTCGTACATCACAGTTCCAAGAGCATGTAGGGACCGTAGAATATTTCGGTGAGTGATTCTCACACACTGCCGATGCGCCACAGTACTGCACATGGCGCTATTTGAGAAAGTAGCAATTAAGGTTGTCAGTAGTAGTTGCAGTAGTGACGCTTTACTTTCTGGCAGGTCAACTGCTTTTTAAAGTTCAGCTTAAGTGCAAAATTTGTCAGTGAAACGTATTTAGGTGCCCTCTGGTGACTGAAGTCACAAGTTAAGGGCAAGTTTCGTTTGTGAACATGGGCCTTGGTTCCCTTTATTCATATGTTGCTTTGCGCAGGAGTCAGTGCTTTGAGCCCCTACGGTGCCCCCAATCGGCCCAGCACTGTCAAATTGCTGTTCGGCAAGTCGTTTTTGTCCGCGGGCGCGGTCCACCACAAACTAGCCATATACGCTTTCACTGTAATAAGCGAAGCTCAGCCACGCAGTGGTTTGGGCTAATTGTTATGCCATCGTGAGCCTTACACGGCAGGAAAAGACAAAGACGAAGAAAAAACATCTGTGCGCATCACGCCTTCATCTTTGTCTGTTCATGCGCTATAAGCGTGCTGACGCTCAGCTGCACACCAACAGAATGTTGAACCACGGCCGCTCGATTAGCAACGCACGAGGTGCGGCCTGCTACGTCGCGCGGCGAACAAAAGCGGAGCTGTGAAGCGAAAGTTGACAGTTTTCGCCGATTTTTCGGAGGGGGCGCCACTGCTACGGGACAACTCTCCCGGCTCTCGCGGCGCGGGCCTCTCCGCGAACCAGTACGGGACGAGTTTTCTGTGTGTGTCGACGAAATTCTGCACCTCGCTCGCACGCCCTGTGACTACAACGTGTCGAGGTGCTTCTATTGTGCCATTGACTCCTATAATTTTGGTCGTGCGCGGCATTGTGGCGCGCAACTGTTGCGCGCCGCTGTGTGGCACAAACGCAAGGAAGGACTCTCATATACGGTACCACGAGTTTCCGTGCGACGTAGATCGCCGTAAAGTATGGCTAAAAAACATTTCTCAACAGGGAATAACTGGAAAAGGAAGCGTGTGCGAGGCAAATGACAGGTCGCTGGTGTACTCACGTCGCTTCCCTGACGGTGACTACAAGTCCACGAAGCTCAAGATATTGCCTCCAACGGCTGTCCCGACGGCAGTTCGTGCGCTTGGCGTCAACACTTCTACCAAATTGCGTGATATGTCGCGAACTGACGTGTGACAGGGGTGAACAAAGCCACACCGAGGAAACCTGTGAGGTGTTTCTGAGCACACTGTTGCGATAGACAGGGCCGGAGACCTGAACGCAACTGCTGAGCGGTTCAAACTCGCTTACAAGCCTCTGCTGCGGAAGGTGCTGCGACTTTGATGCAACGAGTCGCCTTTCCATGGATGTATACATGTTGTAACTTCTAAATAAGGAAATGAGCCTGACACCGCCTTCTTGACCTTTTTTTTATTTTAATCAGCCAATCCGAACTAGTTCCGTCCTTACACAGAAATGCAAACACGCGTCTACAAAGCGGCTGAATGTTCATTTAGTTGTAGATGTCTGCCTCATATTTATAAAAAGCTGGAACTAAAACACTATATAAGAACATTATTTGGCCAATTCAGTAAGTCGTATGTACGCATTTGTAAGAACGTCTAATAAGACGAAGATCTTGCATTTCAGCCACTATAGAAGAACGCCGCACCATTGCTCTATTGTGTTTATTTCACAAGTGGATTTATAGTAACAAATTTCACAGTTTGCCGCTTCATACTCCTTTGCGCACATCTCGATGCATTCACAACGCGCGTAGTTTCATGCGAGTTCATGGTCGCACACAGGCATTTAACTCATCACCACTACCTAGAGACACGTGTGCACATTGAAACGGTCTTCCTGATCACATTTTATCCATTGCTAACCGTGAAACATCCCGTCATAACCTAATTTCGTTGCGCTTTATTATTGTAGAACGTGTACTGCTTGCAATATTTGTCTCGTTTCTTTCTTTTATATTTTTCCCTTTATATTTTATTTGTTTAATTTTTGTGTATTTTTCTGTTTTGTATATACGGATGCCCCCCTTACTCTATGCCCTTCAATGGGCCTGTAAGGAATTTTTAATAATAATAATAATAATATAATAATAATAATAATAATAATAATAATAATATAACAGGTTTTTCTTTCAAGAGCAAACAAGCGCATCAAGCGAAGCAAGTATTCAAACAAGCGATAAGGAACTTGCCAGTTATATTGAACGGTGGTCGAGTGTCGAAGCCTGCTGCATATAAACGCGCGGTTCAGGCTCGTGCGAGTCCATTAGCAGCCCAATGGCTGCACCGTTCTTGCAGGCAGCGTAGTGGTCTTATTTTGACAAGGCAAGAAATAGTTGTGTGTGAATAAAATGCGAACTCTCAGCGCACCGCTGCGCGAAACATGCTCAACCAGCGGCTCCTCCCGGCGCGCGCTTGTCCCGTTGCAGTGGCGCCGCTGCGGCGGCGCGGAGAACTAGGCTCGTCACGCCGGTTTCGGGCGACGTCGCAGGCCGCACCACGTGCGTTTTTATCCAGCGGCCGTGGTTGAACTATGAAGCGCCCTCATGAAGTGTAGCGACTCACACTACATGTCGAATGGCAAGTGTATGAATGAACCACGTGGAATGAACGAATGTGCACTCGGCACTGCACGGTCAATGTGTGCTTAGAGCAAGTATATGGACGATCGAGTGCAGTACAGTTCTGTATTAGTGGAGAGCCGGAAGGCTGTCAGGAATAAACCCAGGCCTCCGCGGAATCGCAGGACAGTGACAGCGTAGGCTAGAGGAGCGACCTTCTCAGAGGCCATCGTGAACGCTTGGGGACTTGGCCAAGTGATCGGGGCATCAGTTATATCGAAGAGCCAAGTCAGGTTGTTGTCGGGGCTGCGCACGTCACCTGTCGCTTGACGCGTGGCACGATACGACAAACTGCTTCACTGGCAGCGCTTCGTAATACTGATGACGGAAAAGTTGAAGAAGAGCGTTTCATAATGATGATGTTGATGATGCCTCTGTAGTGGGTGCAGAGCTACAAAGCATGCACCCCTGTGTTCTTTCAAATAATTCCCTCGCACTCGTTATGCAATCCACTTTCCGCGACGCGTAGTGGCCGTATTACTATTCTGAAACGTACATTACATTTGTTAATGCGATTCCTCGGCAGGCTTTATACCTGTCTAGGGTCTTTTTGCGATGATATTTCCGGTAATGGCGTAGCTCAGTGGTTGAATACTCGACTACCACGCAGAGGGACATGAGTTCGAATCCTCCTCGGACCTGGTAACTTTTCTAAAATATTGGTGCTAGCGGTTACGGACACCGGCGGCGGCGGCGGCGGCGGACAACTACGGCGCCAAAAACGGCCGTTGTAGTGCTCTCATAACAACTTACACTGTAAAATCTTTCTCTCTCTCTCTGGGTGTGTGTGTATGTGTTTAGAGCAATAGTGTCATAGATTTAGGGCTGTTGTACACCCTAATGTGTTGCAACTGCTTCTCCGATTAAATGGAGCCATTTGGATAAACGCCGTATTCTTGTATGGAAGAGAAGGTGGACAATTCAACATCGTCCTGATAGAGCTGCCCTAATGCCAGCGATTTAGAATGTGTTTGGAATAAATGTAAACTATTTAGGGCAATAAAGCACCTTCCTATGGGAGAGCTGCTGCAGCCGCCCCAGATTTGTACACGTCATTGTAGCACGCAAGACAGGAGCCGACGACTAGTATAAACAAGTTCTAGGATAAACAGAATGTTCTAGTATAAACAGATATAAACCGCAGATGCAACCTAAATACTATTCCAGTTAGCCTCGGTAGCTGCACAGGTTTCCATGCGAAAGTGTTGATAATTTGCCCATCAAAGCTCGCAAAAAATGGCAACATTGCGTTTGTGCCAGATCACTTTGTTTAGGAAATGTGGTTATTAATTTGAAATAGGGGACAACAACAAAAAAAGAGAATGAGTCCATAATACAGAGACTGGAATCCACGATTTTATTGGCACGTTGTCCCTCCGCGAGTCTGGAAGTTTAGAGACTCTCATTTCATTCCATTTCATTTTGTTGTACTCTCAAGACGGAAGTGTTACAGAGGGGAGTGGGTAACAAAAAAGGACAAAAAAATTGGCAGATCCCACATGCAGTGGGAATCAAGGAAATGCGAAACACGCGTCACGAACGTAAAATGGATTTGCATGGTTGTCTCGCTATACCAAGTTAGGTACATAGGAAGTTAACGAAACGGCCGCAAGAGCATCAAGTCTGTGGCATCTAAAGCCACGCCGCTCATACACGCATGTCATGATTCTGATGTTATGGCCTGTCATTTACGTTCGTCATGAAGTCGGGTTGTGCCAGCAATTTTGGTATACATCCCATTAACGAAACGCGTGGCATGTAAATTACGCCGCTCATGGTATGCATGTCACGATTTTCACGTTATGACCTGTCATTTATGATCGTAATGCAGTCTTGTCGTGCCATACCAATTTTCGTATGCATCCCATTAACGAAACGGCAGTACAGCGCCAGGACCGTGGCATGTAAATCGTGCCGCTCATGACATGCATATCATGATTTTCATGTTATGACCTGTAATTTATGATAGTCATGCAGTCGTGTTGTGGCATAGCAATTTTCGGCATAATCCCATTAACTAAACGCGTTGCATGTAAATCATGGCGCTCATGACATGCACGTCGCGATTTTCAGGTTATGACCTGTCATTTATGTTCGTCATGCAGTCATGTTGTGGCATACCAATTTTCGTAAACATCCGATTAGCGAAACGGCCAGGAGAGCATAAAATCGTAGGCGGCTAGATAGATAGATAGATAGATAGATAGATAGATAGATAGTAGATAGATAGATAGATAGATAGATAGATAGATAGATAGATAGATAGATAGATAGATAGATACGATCGAAGTCGACGACAGTTCGCTAAGAAATGCTTCGCATTTAACACAAAAAGCAAGAACAGCAAACGTCGCTAGTTAATACAAATGATGATTAATTAAGTCGGGAGTGATGATTTCAGATATGGCGGCCCGAAACTTGACTGTCCTTTATAGCGACAACTGTCCCGGAAAGTGGTTCCATTCTTGGGAGGTCTTCGGATAAATGAGTCGTGATAGCTTGTCGTATGACACTGCATTATTCCAACTTTATGTTGACGATCAACGCGAGATGAATGTAGGTAGGGGATGACATGAGGTAATCGTGTAGGCAGGAATGGTGGAAGTTCGGCATGACATTACATGGACGTGTGAAGAATGTGAACGAACGTCATGCCATGATTACAGCAGGAAAGTGAGTGAACTGGAATGTATTCATGGCGTAGGTTGTACAGCTGTCAAAACCAACTGGTGGACCAAGAGCGTGCGAAATAATTATGCATACGTCACGAAGCCGTGGTGGTCTTTGCACTGAATATGTACGCACTGTAATGTCAACGAATGCAAACTCGCGTCTAAGAAGGACCTACCATGACTCTATGTCGTGCCAATATATTCCATGGTATCATGACACCCTTACAAAAATGCCTGTTGACATTGAGTAGACCACCTATGAACTTTCTATTGACTGTACTGACAGTCTACAGACATTTACACTGTAGTAACACTTGTTCGTAGAACGTCTAAAGACCTACTATTTACTTTCTGTATAAAGAATTTTTTAGCTAGACGTCTAAGGACTTCTCTCTTACTCTGTATAAAGAATATTCTAACTACACTGTCGAAAGGCTCCCTACTTACTTTTGTAAAAGAATATTCTAACTACACTGTCTAAAGGCTTCCTACCTTACTTTTGTATAAAGAATTTTTAGTCATCACATATAAATACTCCCTCTTAATTCTGTATAAAGAACGTTTTAAATACATCGTCAAATGGCTTCGTTCTTACTTCTATATAAAGACTATTTTAAATGCACCGTCAAATTGCTTCAGTCTTATATTGTATAAATAATTTAAGCACACCATCAAATTACTTCCTTCGGAATTTCGCATAAAGAACTTTCTTTAACTAAAAGGGAGAAATCGTAGAACGTTTAACCTGTACACTGAGCGATTCTTTGATATTTCCCGCAGGACATGTTGATGATTGCAGCTGCACTTGCCTGAAACACAAAGTATATGTCACCTACAAGTGCAACAGAGCTAACTTGTTCGCCACGCGTAGTGTAAGCTGCTTTTGCACTTAAAAATAACATGAGAGATGTTAATCAATTTTTCCATTTGTCAAGATAACTAGTATAATTGAGACAGCCTGCAAGCACTGTTCTAGTGGGCACTTCTAACGTCTTTCCAGACTTTCACCTTCACGTATACTCTCTTTTTCTGCAGTTCAAACTAACAGATGACACACTTCTTTGATACGGCCGCCTTGCACAAAGATTCAAAGACCAGCACTCACACCAAAAGGGTCCGAGCTGACCCCCGGAACGTTCGGTTTTTTGCGTTTCAGGTAAAAAAAAAAAGAAACGAAGCAGGGGCCTACGCTGGTGTCATCTCGTTTCAACACTAACATTATTTTGCTTAACCGGACAGATTTGTGGCAGCTGTTAACGTTTAATATGTGCTTTGCTCGCTGGCAAAAAAAAGAAAACAACGTAAAACAGCAACAATAGCTTATCTTGCTACCAGCACGGAGCAGTGAATTGCTATCGCATATAAGCTGGTACAATCTCATAATGAGTTAATTGTGCGGCTTTCATATTTCTCTAATTCCCGCAGATTCCCTTTTCATAACAAGCTGCCACATGAAAGCCCTTGTGGATATTATGTTTAAAGCTTTGTGCAGGCTTATTTTTTCCCGAGCATTTGCTTTGTGGCTCGCGCGCTCATCAAATACACGGCTAGCTGCTTTCCTTGTGTGTACGCGTAAGTATGAACACATGCGTGTAGCCGTCAGCGTGGCAAGCACACTTGTTTCGAAGATGTCAAATAATTCTGCCTTCTCAAAGTTTGACCAGGCGGAATTATAGTGATAGCAGCAGTAGCAGTAATACTGCATGTGAAGCAAAAGAAAAAAAAACGCGCATCGAAGACTTCGCGGATGTCAGTTTTACTCAGCAATGGTAAAACCAAGGTCCTTCAAACGACCTTCCAAACCCTGCCGAAAGGCACGCCACGCTGGAACATGCTGCGTGAACAAAATTCCTGAACCAGTACTACTAGTTTGCAAGGAGGAGCAAGTCCGGCAGTCCCCCCCCTTCCCCCGATGCGGTTCCTCGAATATCCATTGTGCCAAAGCTCTCCGTCCGCTGTTGGCGCACAGCGAGGAAATGGTGTTTGAGAGAGGGAGAACGGCGTGTACGTGCTGTGTCACCGGTCTGGCAGTTTTGCTTGGACATGCCGTGTGTCGGGGATGCCAGCCCAAGCCGTTGAGTTTTTCTACATGTGTGAGCTCCTGGATATATTCTTCGATATGTGTGAGTGCCTGGATATGAGTGGCCCAAAACTATGTGGTGTTGCCGAAGGGCGAAGCTATTAGGATGTGCTTTAGGCAAGAAAACGGACACCCGGTACAAGCCCTCCACTGTTTTAAGCCAAGATCGCTGCAACCT
>JABSTT010005460.1:0-18053 GCA_013339685.2 Hyalomma asiaticum | reverse complement strand
ACGCAATCGACGGCAATTCCTCACGCACCTGCGCGGCAAACCCTCTCACCACGGGTCGGATCCCGGCCAGCAACCAACGGCGGTTCCTGATTGGAGGCTTCAACTGGCTGATGCAAGGGATCCAAAAGGGGCTATAAAAGAAGCAAGCCGCGGAGTGACGAGAGAGAGCGACTGAAGAAATCCCGGGTCGTCATCGCTTCTCAGTGCGAGCCCAATAAGCTGTCGGCCCCAGTGCCGAAAATGTAACGCCTCTGTTTATTCTGTATATAAAGTTACCTTAACTCACCGTCGCCTTGTCCGCTTCGACCATCAGCTCTGCGCAGATGCAGCCGCAAGCTGAGACACCCGTTACCCAACAAGGTGAAGAGTACGCCGCAATGGCAGGAATCGGTGGAGATCCGTAAGTCCGTTCGACTCTTGAAGCAGAAGGGTCAATGCACGTAGCTTACAACGCCATCAAGCATCATCGTCACTACAGCGCCCAACGGCCAACGCCGCCATGTTCCGTCACGTCACCGTCACACGCTAAGAGCCCCAGCACATCGGAGTGTTTGGCATACCGTGCAACTCCCCGTCAGGCCATTCATCTCTCTCTCTCGAACCAACGCTCACTGTAGATGTTCGGCTCTCTTTCTCGTCATGTTTGTCCCTCTGTGTTTTAGTCATTTTCGTGTTCGATAAATGCAGTTGCTACGCATTCCCGAGTCCTTTTCTCTTCGCACGACATGCACGACAAGCACGATGAGCAGTCCCCTCCTTTCACTACAAAGGCCAGTATTCCTGAAGTGTATGTCACAGAAGTGTAGCCTGTATGCCGCAAACAGCGCTAGCGAGCCTGCATTTTGTATTAGTTTGTGGGGCGTAGAATCCAAAGCACTACACCTTTCAAGAAAAACATTCGGAAACTGTATTCAATCTGCATACCACATTTTTTTAATATTGTGGGCACCTAAAAGGCTCCTCTTCGTCATCTGTACGTTGCCGCCCTGACGAAGACAAGTCCGCTTGTCGAAACGTTGGCTCCCGCGACATTCCCTGTTCTAAATAGTACTTTGCGATTTAGCTAAACAAGACGAATCTAAAATTAGCAGTGAAGCCATGGAATGTGTGGATGGATACGTATTCATGGGAGACTTACAGGAAATCATCCCCGTGATAATGAAATTCTGCGTAGAATAAGGATGGGCTGGAGCGCATTCGGAAGGGATTCCGAAATTATGACTGGAAACTTGCCGCTGTTACTAAATCGAAAATATTTACTCACTGAGTTAGAACTAGAGATGAAATAAAGAAGCACGCAGCGCGTATTGGAAAGAAAGACGATAGGTGTAACTCTAAGAGGGTAAAACGAGGCTGAGGAGTAAGGGAACTGAGAGGAGTAGCTTTATTGTTATAGCATTAAGCAATGAAGCGGACCAAGGCAGGAAATACTATGAGGACTGATAACGGATGTACAGTAGGAGCGCTGGAATGGATACGAAGAGAAGGAAAACGTGACAGAGGCAGACAGAAGGTTAGATGGAGCGATTAAATGAAGTTCGCAGGCATAAACTGGAACGAGCTCGCTGAAGATAGGGTTCACACCAGGACGAAGGCCTGCAGTGAATTTAAAATTGGCTGTTGACGACGATGAGGGGTACCTATATGCTGAAAGAAAATTTGAATCTCCACTGATCTGCTTTCTTTGTGTCATCAAGGTCTTGTAAGAACACTAACGATTTTTCTCAGTATTTTGAATGTGAATACTTGCATCAACGCTTACTATAGTTTTCCCCCATGCTGTTGAAATCGCCTCGCGGATTGATTGCTAAGTAATAACTACGTTTCCTAGCCTCGCGGAGGGCGCCAATCAATCAGCCTCGATGATGAGCCTGAATGTATTGGAAAAGTTTAAAAAACTGTCAATATGTAAGGGGGAATTATAGGGGATTCGTAAAGACAAAATTATGACATACGGTAGGCAAATAGAGTCAGTGAAACAGTTGTAACCCCTTTGAGTCAAACAAGCCACACGCAACTTCATTGAGTGCTTCGTGAAGACCTCGCGCCACAGTTGCCAAAACACCTCTCCACAGTTCTCCTCTCACGATCTATTGGCCACTCCTCACACTCTACGTAGCCGAAGAAGATTTACATGTTTAGTTTTCTAAGAGTTCATGATTAAGTTAAAGATCAAATTAGGGCTTCTAGTGGAGTTGAGAAAACAAAGAAATTGCTTAAAGGGTTATCAGCCAACCACAAAATAAAAAGAACAGCCGAACGCCACATTTCTGCTAAACATCCGCTATGAAATGCTGCTGACGAAGGTGAAAATCATCTATGTTTACGACGTTTCATAATAGATGTTTGCACATAAGGAATATTTTTTCCTTAATATCACTCGGATCTCTCAGCAATAAATGTTTGTTCTCTCCATGGTGACTAGAGTGGTGAATAGATTAGGTCTCCAGAATTTGCTTTGTCTACGAAAAATTTGTCTACGACGATTTGCTTTGTCTACTACTACTACTACTACTTGCCAAGCCTCGCAGCCACTCGTAGCTCTGCCTAATCCTCCCAGGATAATACGTATACAAATACCCATAAAGGGAACGGGGCGATGACAACCTTCGTAACTCAGCAGTAGAGCATCGGACGCGCCATCGGAAGGTCGTGGGTTCGGTTCCCAACGAAGGGCAGGTTTGGTCTTTTCATCCACTTTAATTCCTTTCTACTTACTCCACAACTACAGCACCACAAAGTAACTTCTCCTATACTTTCGTAGGCCTCGTTGTCTGTTTGTCACTAAGTTTTGCTAACAAATAAAGAACGAGCCCTTAACCCATCCCAAACGCTAACTCAGGCATTCTAACGGCTGGACAATCGGCCGCTTTCCGTACAAGTGCTACTGGAATACCATCTCCATCGCTTGTCCGCCCACAAGGCAGTGAAAGCAATGTTTTCTTTCTTGAGGATGACGGGCTTGTGTGATTGCCTTTGACTGAGGAGAGGTACGATACCCTACGCCCTAGCACATTATCTGCAACCCCCAGTCACCGTTTTCTTTCGTTCATCTCCCTTCAATCTTTCTATTTCCCATATCACAATCCCCAGTGTAGGGTAGCCAACCGGACATTTTCTGGCTAACCTCCCTGCCTTCCTCTTTGCTTCCTTCCTCCTCCTCCTCCTTCCAGGACTCTTACTACCAACGGAAAGCGCCGAATGCAGAAGTGTCTGAATGTTCAAGGGGACCACGTTGAAGGCGATAATCTCACGCAGAACTGCTTCTATGAGGACTATCACTTGCTGGAGCAGTCTGGTCTTTTTAGGGACGAAGCTCCTTAGGGCATAGGGTAGTCCGGCGTCGTTGTCGTCGTAGCCACCTCTAGGTCTCAGAATGATCACGAGATGGCGCTGCGGGTGCTGCTTAGCTAGTACTTGAATTGATCAATAGATGGCGCGGATGCGCTCCCTGCGTGCTCTAGTGTGATTGGAGAGCGCTAGATGGCGGCGTTTTGTGTTGGAATCTGATTGCAGGGGGTGCATTGCTCTCGTTTAAATCGGATATCCATAGAGGCGCATCTCAGCTCGATTCTCATTGGATGGAAACGCTCATTCGAGATCGTTCGATGCACGGCCGATGAACATCCGGAGCTTCGCCCCCTCATCATCATTCACAACGTGGATATGCGTGGATCTTTTTTATGGTGTCACACCGCGTATAGACCCGTAAAGTACCTTGTTTGCGTCGGCGCGTGCGCATATCCACTCTACTCTGTGTTTCAGCACTCGAGGAATTTAAAAAGTGCTGTGGCACCTACATTTTCTTCCGTCCTTCAGCAAAAACCTGTCCTGAACGTTTAACAGTTTCTCTTTCTCTTGATTTGAGCTCATTACTTAGCCTTCTTCTAAAGGTATATCGCGCTCAACCGTGGTTAAATAAGCCTGCGTTGCCTTACTCTTGAGTAGCTTCTAGATTTGTTAGAGCGGCTTCCCCGCCAAAGTAAGCAGTTATTGCGTGCGTTCCGATCATGGGTTAGGGTATGCATGTTGCAGATTTTTCTCATTCCTGTCACATCTTCTGGCGTGGATGACTCAAAATGGCAAGTCCGTGCGTACAAATTCACCTTATGACAATATTGTCGTCCCTGCGGTATCCAATGGCAGCACAAAAAACTTTAGCCAAAGAAGCTCGTCGAAAACAGCGCTACGAACTGATTTTTCCTTCCCGACCTTCAGAGATGGCTATTTTCATCCGCTGAATTATATGCAGCATGTGGTCATCTCGACTGCAAAGAAGGATAAATGTCGCAGTTGAGCTGTGTCAAGCGCTGCAGCACATCAACACAGGCTTTCCCATATTGATATTAAATGTATATTGTGCTCCATATGCTTCAACTTTTCAACAGCTACCACCTAAGTGTTGTTATCGTGAGGGCAGATGTTGCTTAGATGTATTTCTACTCTGCGTACGATTCTGAAGGCGTGGGTGCTCACCATTTGCTGACAATACCCGTAGAGTTGCGAGGGCCGCGTAGTTAACGGTCGATTGCGTTTGTTCTGATGCACGCACGTCCGCAGCAAAGGTTTTGGTGTACACATAACATGAATGTCTCACCAAATGACACCAGCCCGGCGCTAATGCACTGTTTCAGAAGATCGATGGTAGAAGTTTGGCGAGTGTAACGGGTGAATGCAATAATGCGTCGTGGCTGCGGAGCTCCTGTGATATTCCCCAAAGTAAAAAATCGAGAGCTCTCATAGCTCGGTGTCTCACAGCGAATAAAGTCTTTCGCATTCACATCGGTATTCCCAGAGAACATTTATGAAGTGTGGAGGAAAGGATAGGATCGAGCATTTTTATAGCGAAGATTAATTGCCCAAATTGTGTTTTTTTAACCTACGAATAAAAGCAACAAATACTCAGTGGTTTAGACACAAGCTTCGTAGAAATTGCAAACACTGTTGAACACAGCTGCAAAGGGCGTCGGACGACTGTTACAGAAGAACACGTGAGGCTAAGGTGCAATGTCCACATGGGCACTCCAAGCTAAGCCATTGCTTCAAAGGTGTTCCCATGCTGGGGAAACGCTTATGTGGAACAGTGAAGAAAGCTCGACTGAAATCATGTGAGAGCATCCCACTCAAGAAGAAAAACGTTAATGGCCAAACGATGCATTTCACAGCTGGGATGAGGCGGTGAGGGATGAAGCTTTGTGTGTACATACTCCGATAACCACATTTCTGATGTGTAGAAGGATTGAGTAGGGAAATATTTGTGTATATATATATATATATATATATATATATATATAGATATAGAGAGAGAGAGAGAGAGAGATAAACAAGATGTTGCATTCATGATATCTAAATATAGGTCGGCGTATCGGTCAGTGCCAGAGCTTTATCAAGATAAACGTCAGCGTCTGACCGAAACGTCGACAAATAAATGAAACATCATTGAAGATCTACGTCGGATATTTATGCAGCAGCCGAATCTACGTATTATATATATATATATATAATATATACATTGCGTGTTCGTGTTTGAGCGTAGTTTTCACCGGCGTTGAGAATATTATGTTTGCAGTAGCTGCATATGGTGATGGCACTGCGGCGTCGTGGGGCCTGGCGCACGCTCGGAGTGGCGACAGCTCGGCATGCATCAGCGGCGTAGCTCATGGCCTCTGCTTTGTGGGTCGGCAGCAGCTCGTGAAGCACAGAATACTGCTGAATTCGCCAGAGAAACCCATGACAGCCATTTAAGACACTTGAGGCTACGAGTATGGGAACACCGCTGCGGTCTTCGCATACAACTGCTCTTCCGATCAGGTGCAGATCGCCAAGCAGTTCTTGGGTTCGTGCGTTATCCGGCCCAGTGAGCACTGCCGGGTTCACATGTCCATCACTTTCTCTATTGCAGTTGCCTCTGACGAAATTTTTGGGCGGCCTTTGGTTAGGTGAGAACGAGACCTGCAAACAGTTCTGCTGCTCCCCGCACATGAGAAAGCCAACTGTAGTTGTTCGGATACTGCGGGGGTCGTGTGGAAGCAGAGTCGAGTGACTTGTTCGATAAACGTTCAGGTGCTCTCGTACGGACGCTGGATTGGTTCTCAAGCAAGGCTTTAGTCTTTTCCATATGAACACGCCTGTAAGTGTCCAGTAGTGCCTTTTCAAATAGGTTCTACAACACATAGACTCTCTCTTCCCCATAGTTTCATTTAGGTCTATGGACACATAAAAATCGCCAGAGTTGTTGTTTAAGGCGTGAATCCGAACCAAACTCTGCAGATCTACATGTTGTCACCACTAGAGATCGGTAAAAGTTCTGTGCCTCTACCTATACACGTTCAAAAAAAATTATTTCTTTTTTCTTGCGCTGTCTCTCTCTCAAGCTCAGCAAAAATTCGGCCCAGATGAGCCAGCTCACAGGCTGCCTCTTTAGAATTCTACTCAGCCAAACACCTTCGGGCTCACACCTATAAGATATTTCTTTAGTCTGACTCGCACTCAAACTCGCAAGTTCGTTTTTTTTCTTTTCTTTAGTTGAACCATCCGAACACAGATTCAGCAGATTTTTTCCTGCCCTGACTGAAAATCAGCTAGATCACAGTGTTCTCGCCCGTATTAGTTCCATTCCCACGTCGCCAATATTTCCGCTACTGCGGCTGTGCTTCACAAATCTCTCAATAGGCTCACCCAGACTCACCAAAATCACGCCAAGTGCAAATATATCTGACTTCCGGTGCTACACCACGATATAATATAGTCGCTCTGTAGCTGCTGCCTCCGGAATTATACGGAGCTCCTGAGGTTTATTTCCGTGAACGTAAATCAAAATACATGTATCCTTTAGCATTTGATCCCTATCAAACTGAGACTGCCTATGTCACATATGAAGGCACACACACGTCTTCAAGCCCTATAACACCCATGCATCGATCTAATAAGTGAATTTTCATCGCTACCTGTTCCTTCTTTATCGTACTTCCTACCGGATTCATCTATCTGCTTGAGAAATACCATGTTTAGTTTTTCACGATACTGCTACCTTGAGGTTCCGCAGTGCGCATTCACATAAAATTTTATATGCATAGCCTAATATAATGAAGTCGAGCGTTTGGCGAAACTCCTCTGGCGAGAAAACAACACGCCTGAAAAAAAAAAACGTACACTCGCCAATTCAAACAAGCGCAAAATAATTGATTGGCGCCTCGGCGCACAGTACGAGTGCCTTGTTCACAACTAACGAATGCATGATGGTCTTCATTTTACACGTGCCTGAAGACGTAGCGCGCTTGCGTACAACTCAGGGAGAGGGGTTCGTGTCCAACTTATCGTGTTAGTAGCAGATTGTATACGGAATAATTCTAGGAGTAATCGAGATAACTTCTCTTTTGTTGATGTAAAGCAAATCCCAGTTAAAACTGCTTCCTCTATTTTCAATATGCTCTGCAACGGCGGTGGAAACCGTGTGTCCCTTCGCAACTTCCGTGTGCTGCCATATAATGTAGATTGTGAACTGTCTACCATACATAATATAGCTACACTCCAACATTTGACAGCATTCCTCCATCTTCAATTACCCAAGTGTGGAGTGACACGACAATTAGATGCTTTATATTTTACTATGCAGAATGCAGCAATTACTCTAAGTTACAAGAGTATCACGCTCAGCACTGCGATGTGCAGGAACATGCAGTACGGCATCTTAGATATAGCCGGGTATCTTAAGGTAGTAGGTAATTACATAGAGTTTAAGTACCTTGGAACACCTTATGCTTAGGATATCATCTCACTGCCGTATTTTGCATTGTTGTTCTCGAGTATCAATAAGTGTCCTTCATGCGCAGCTTCTTATGTAGGCGATGTCAACAAAATTATGGCAAACGTCTTGTCCGCAATAGAGAAAATTAGATGACTAATATAAACGGCCAAGGGTAGCAGCACAACATTGATTTCTAACCCGTGTTGTTCTCTAGATTCGCAATATTCCCATTGGTAGCAACAGCTGCGCTTCTGTAGAACGTGAGGGAAATTCCTGCTCCGTTATCTCGCAGTTATCCTTGTGCCGGGAACATCTGGGACAGCAATTGCTCGAGTTGGTGAATTAATCGTCGCGTCCAGATAGCACCTGCACCCCGGCGAGGTCGTGTAGCAGGCGCTTGAAGCCATGCGGCAATATTACTAGCGTCCTTCTGAAGCTTTAAATCCTGTGGCCTCAATATTATTCTGGACCACATGTGTAAAGCATGGGGAAATGTGAAACGAGAGCAGCGCCAAGGATCCTCATTTGGAGGCCTCCAGGTGGTGTGCTAGCGCTTTTAATAAAGCATTCTTCGCGAAGTGACATGTTTACACAGCGCAAAAAACAACATATAAAAGGGCACGAACAACACAGGCGCTGACTTCAGCGCCTGTTTTGAAGTGAACCCCTGTCCTGCGCATGTCCTTCCTTACGTCGTTCTTTTGCTCTGTGGAAATATGTCGATTCTAAACCACCAACTAGCCTAAGAACCGTTCTATCAAATTCGCGGTTTGGTAGAGACGTGCAAAGAGATATCACACACACACACACATATATATATATATATATATATACAGAGGGACGACCGCCTTCGAAGCTCAGCGGTAGAGCATCGGACGCGTAGGCAGGATTGTCTTTTCGTAAACTTTAATTCCTTTCCACTTGTCCCAAAATTACAATATCATAATTACGAATTGGAATGACTTCTCCTATGCTTTCCAAGTATTCAATGTTCGTTGTTTCATTAACTTCTTTCTAACAAATAAAACGAGCCCTTCACCTTCTTTCCTTTTTGTTATTTCATAGCTTGCGCCTCGTTGAGGCAGACTTGGTGCCTTAGGTGTCAATTGATTTCCTTTCCCTATGTTCCACTAGCTTCAACACTAGCTTAGGAGGGAAGGTGGTTGAAGGTTCGAATTGACGCCCCTCGATGGCTCGAGTACACGGTGGTAGCGCGAAGGAAGCGCCGTTGCCCGGTAAAGGGAAGCTTTATTCCACACTCAGGCGTCTGGCCGGGTCCATGCCCGAACCTCCGCTCCCTCTCACATCCAAGGCGTCGTCATTTCAACCCTCGGTTCGACAAAGAGTGCCCCAACAAGCCAGTCACACTTGGGGGTGGGCAGCACGCAAACCAATCGCACAAACGCTTTTATGAAACAGACGGCATTGGTCATACATACGTCACAATGTACAACACCCGAGCGGATAGGTTCACTGTACAACACACGTCATTTCCCTCTCTCCTTCGTTGTCGCCTGTGTCTTAGCCCAGACGACCGCCGGCGCTAGAGGCCCCGATCGAGCTAACTTGCCCTCGCACCACGTCTCTTTCAAGAAGCCGCTACACAGCGGCGAGAATATTTACCGGCCCTGTCCACTAAGGATATGTCATTTTTCATCTCGCCCTGTCATCATCTTTTTATTTTAACGACCTTTGTCTTTAAAACCCTGCACGCTTCGAGAACCGTAATTGCGGCCCGAATGCGACTGTACGCAAAAACATTCTCCGGTCGCACCTGACGGATCGGCCGCAAACGACGCATACGGATGTCAAGCTGTGACTGACCCCAGACGTCGTGCGTCGCTTCGCTCCCTCTCGCGGCTCGCTTTCCATTCAACTCTTTATCTCCTCCTTTCTTTTGTTGCCAGCGCGGAGGCAGCACTGCCCTTCGACAGCGCCCCCGCTGGGTCGCCTTTCTTCGCTGCGTGGGTTCTTCTGCGCTTCATTTTCGCGGAGCCGACATGTGTTCCCACTTTTCGGCAATGGTCCACCGCGGTACGGGGAATCGTTCTGCGCTTTGAAGTATTCACATACCTGGACCACCAACACCACGCCGACCCTGCATACCTTGAACTAACTGTATCATATGAGGGTTAATTGGGCAGCAGCCACCTCGACGTATGATCACGTTCTACGTGACGCCTTCTGGTAGAAGAGTGTGCTGCACTCGCCACCATGGCTACAGGTGCTGCCTAACACTCACAGGATTTCAGATACATAAATACCCAATAAAGTGGACGGGGGGGGGGGGAAGGGGGGGGGGCGAACGTATTCGTAGCTCAATGGTAGAGCATCGGACGCGATATCCGAAGGCCGTGGGTTCGGTTCCCACCGAAGGAAGGTTTGTCTTTTCGTAAACTTTAATTCTTTTCCACTTACTTTAGCCAGTGCCGATTCCACGTTTAAAAAAAAGCGTTCAACTAGTTGGTCGTTCTGGCTGGATGTAGGTGCGTAGTCTTGTACCACCTTCAATTTGTACATCTTATTAAGCTTGATTACAAGACCTGATGCCCACTCGTTAATGTTACAGTGTTCCACTATGTCGCCAGCAATGATCTTTTTGACCAGAAATCCCACTCCTAGTTCACTTTTGTCTCCTAGACCACGATAACATCGGACGTGCCCATTTTTCAGCACTGTAAAGGCTTCCCCCGTCCTCCTAACCTCATTGAGCCCTATAATGTCTCATTTCATGCCCGCTAATTCCTCAATTCTGCTCAGATTTCAGTTGTACAGCACTAAAATCTGTCAGCTCAGATTTCAGTTGTATAGCATTGAAATCTGAGCTGACACCGGAGCTAGTTAAGTGTTCACTATAAATGGAGCATTAGGCTGAGCACAGGGACGTCGGTTGTGGGTCGAAGGCAACTGTGGGTCCCCCTTTTACCTGCTGCGCCTCCCGGTACTTTTCAATCGTTATTTATTTGTTTCTTTCGTTCCTCATCTTTAAGGTGTTTTTCGCTACCACTATTATGTAGAATTATGGAGTATTATGTAGATGCTAAAAAGATGTGCTTGGTTTGTTGGTGCAGGCTCAGGAGAAGCGTGCGGCTCGAAGGCGAGGGCCATGTGAGGGTTCACTGTTTCCTTGTGCTTGAAAACGGGCGTCTATACTTCGGGGTCGGCCCATCTGGAGGTCTTCTAAACATCTTCGCTCTTTACGGGGCAAATGAACTCTTGTGATAAATAGTTGAGATTGTAATGGACCACAAATGTAGGTGTGCGATATGTGTAGATAGAAATCAATAGAGTAACTCAGAAAGCAATCGCGCGTGCTTCACATTCGCTCTGGATATGCGATCATGATCCACACTTGGCGGAGTTGACCTATTGCCAATCCATGTCAGGAAAACTAAGGGTTCAGAACACGGAAACGTTCTAGCGGTCTCATAACTCGACGAGCTACGTGGTGCTAATATTAAAATGATTTCATTACCAGTGAATCAGATGAAAATAGATGAAAATTCAGTTTCATGCGGAGGTATTAGAACACGTGCCCTCGCGGTGAGGCAGAAATTACCCAGGCGACTGTCTGTAACTTCAGATCCATTCGTAGTTTTCGCCAACAAGTGAGATTGACAAGCCTGAAGTGTGGCCTTCCGCAGAAAGGAAGTGCTTCACTTGTAACGTTGTATAGCGTTTGGGAAAATTTAATAGAATGTTTTACACCATCGTTGCGCCTCGATATATGCACACGCTACTTATACAACACAAGGAAAAGTGACGTCACCAAGAGTACAGGTGTCCTTTTGTTTTAATAATTGACGTAAGCGTATACAAGAATTGCGCCTAAAGAAAAATGGAAGCACAGGAAGGCCTTCTAAATAAACTCAAAAGACTTGTTTACATTTTCGTTTTGACATATGATGAGTTAGTGGAAACACAGGCTCAATGCGAAAGTATCTCCGTGTTCAGGCGACCAAAAGCCTTTCTACACCAACGTCATGTTCCACTGTCTTTTTCGGCTATATAAACCTTCTTTCTGCATTTGAAGTATTTTTTGCGCCCTTGAGCCTCTTTTACGGCATATGTCTCTCTCTCTGTCCATCTGACTTTCGAGCCGCCTTCTTACTGTTGCTCTCCTGATTTTTTTCAATTATATATAGAAATAATAGCATGGACAGGTATTTGTTTACTAAGACAAAGACTGCAAGATTTAAGCGTAAACAATACGACGTACTTGTGTACGCCAACATTAACGGGAGTCCTATCATGTCTGCCGCACGCCTGTAGTTCTGGGTCCGTGGTGGGCCGGTCACTGCCAGATATGGTATTGATTGATTGATTTGTGGGGTTTAACGTCCGAAAACCAGCCCTGATTATGAGACACACCGTAGTGGAGGGCTCCGGAAATTTCGACCACCTGGGGTTCTTTAACGTGCACTGACATCGCACAGCACACGGGCCTCAACATTTCGCCTCCATCGAAATGCAGCCGCCGCGGCCGGGAGTCGATCCCGCGACCTTCGGATCAGCAGCCGAGTGCCATAACCACTAGACCACCGTGGCGGGGCGGGCATGTAATAGGAGCATGCGGAACGAAACAAAGGAAAGACAGGAAGGAGAGGCAATGCTGAGACCGGCCGGCTACCCTGTAACAGCTTTAATCATATGTGCTGTGAGGGGCGAGCCACCTAGCGGAATCGTGCTCACTTGGTGCTACAGAGGCCACGGTTCCATTGCTGGGCATGTAATAGGAGCATGCGGAACGAAACAAAAGGAAAGACAGGAAGGATAGCCAATGCTGAGACCGGCTGGCTACCCTGTAACACTTTTAATCATATGTGGTGTGAGGGGCGAGCCACCGCGATCTAGTGGTATCATGCTCGCTTGGTGCTACAGAGGCCAGGGTTCCATTCCTGGGCATGTAATAGGATGATGATTTGTGGGGTTTAACGTCCCAAAACCAGTCCTGATTATGAGAGACGCCGTAGTGGAGATCTTCGGAAATTTAGACCACCTGGGGTTTTTAACGTGCACTGACATCGCACAGCACACGGGCCTCACATTTCGCCTCCATCGAAATGCAGCCGCCGCGGCCGGGATTCGATCCGCGACCTTCGGATCAGCAGCCGAGTGCCATAACCACTAGACCACCGTGGCGGGGCACCAGATATTGTATAATGGTGAGGTTTGCAACCTATGCTAATCAGGGACAAATCGAATTTTCATAAGAATACATTTTGTTTCCGTTGAACAAGTGAAAGTCAGCTCCTTTATGTAGCTCCCTTAGAAATGTTGAGATAACGAGCAGCCAGATACAAGCAAGCGTACATGCTATGACGACCGAAGAGAAACAGCCAAACGGTAGGAATCGCACCAATGACTCAGAGCGCCAAGCAGGTATTCTACTAATCGTCGAGAGCGGCACCTGTCCCTTGCTACGCAGCATAAATAAGCATACTGCGCGGACAGTCATGGTGATTTTTCTCTAGCACCACTTCTGGCGAACGGGTTGTCCGACGGGCTGCTTGCTTTCTGATGCTTAATGTCCAAACTCAACGATTTAATTATAATAGGCGCTGTTGTGGAGGGTTGCTGAAATTTCGACCATCTGGGGTGCCTTAACGTCCAACGGGAATAAGGTCGCCGCTAGTTTATAAAAACCGTTCTCAAACAGCAAGCTTCCGTCCAACAGTGGTGAGGACGTGCCTGCCTAAGAACGCGTTACATACACAATTACTGAATTTACAAAAACGGTCACATAGTATTGACAAAGCGTAGCCTAATGCGTAACAAATCACGGAGGACATACCAACTGCTCTGCATTCAATAGATTCCCGCAACGCTTGGTACGTACAGATTTTAGCTGCTCTGCACTTCCATATGTTATGGCAACCGTACGGTTCATAGTTGTGATGTGGCTGGAGGATTGATATAATCGCTTGAATCTACGTGTTGGGTTGATATTATTGCTAAAAAACATCATTTTGTGTAACTTGAAATGGAAGTTGAGTGGGTGCTGTGAAAAACTCGTGTTTTCGTCTCCTGGATCCCTATTTTGCAACTCACGCACGCTGGCTGTCAATCGACGGGTACCGTTTACATCTTGCTCTCCCTAAGGCCGAAAAGTTGATACAGTACTGAAAAGGAGAACCTACGAAAAGGCACCGTATAAGAAATGAAAAAAAAAACTGCTAATTGTGTACCCCTGTGTATAGGTACGTTCGTATATGAAGACAGTTATGAGTGAGCTACAGTCAGAAGTGGTGATTCTGTCACTGACAAATTTTGCATGTGAGGCATACTGTTCAAACACCAGATTTAGGTGTCTGCCCTATAAACAGGAAGGACATGTCTCGTGTAGTGCGCAGTTTAAGTATTATAAGCACTCTCGATGGCTGCTTGAGTAGAAGCTACTTTGGACAACCACAAAGTACGCAGACAAGGTTCGTGAGTCTCGCAAAAATTCATTAGCGGGCTTTTCCAGATCTGTATAGGTTGACACGTCTGCGGCCTCGCATCTGCCTTCGATAATGGAAGTGAAATGGCTTAGCAGGAATACCACTTCATCGCTGACACTATCAAGGTGCATTTATTAAATGTAGCTGAGCAGCGAATGGTATCTGATCCTCGTCTGCGCAACTAATGTCTGTGAAATAGATCAACGCGCCGTATGTCGTCATAAAGGTATCCGACTTTTCCATTATGTGGCGGATAGCCTATTCTGAAACCTGGCGTCTACTGCCACCATTCTCTTAACTACATGTATATTTTTTTCACTTTAACACTTCCATTTTTATTGATGGGCTCTTTTTCCTTGTGTTTTATTTTGTTAATAAAGTATGCCATCTGGAGGCAAATGAAATATATTTTCCAGTCCTATAAATGCTGAGCGCAACGCTGCCCTAATTCTACACGTACACCTACTGCGTCTACTTTCCAGCGCTGTACTAAGGCAGTGCATCTAAACCTTCAAAAACACAATAAAAGTCACGTGGTTATCATAGTGTGATTCTAAAAAGCAGGCCTATGCAAAGGCCTTGGACTCACGAGGAACATTGCAGGTTTTTTTTTTTGGCCGCACGATGAGAGAGCATAAATCAAGCAATGAATCCGCCACCTGTTTTCATTTCAAGGAACATAAACAAGGTCGGACATTTCGCTTCCTGTGCCGCAGACAGGTTGCCTTCGTATTTTTCCATTTTACAAGCCTAGCAGAGAATGGAAGGATTCATGCTGCCGTGCCCCACTCCTTCGGTTGCTGCTTCTCTCTTCCGTGCATTCGTTTGCAGCTATATGGCTCGGCATTTATTAAAATTTTTAGCGTCCTTGATAACGTATTTAATTGTGCGTACCATTCAAATGGGGAGTCATTCGGTACTTACCGGCATTTACAGTATCGGTGAATTCGGTACTCATCAATCCATCACATCCATCGCTACATATCACAGGACCCCTGCTCTAGGCGACGACTGAAGTGTTTTAAATGCGAAGCATTTTCTTGGAAAGCTTGGGACAACTTCGACCGTATCTATCTATCGTCTAGCCACGTCATGTCTCGGTGCTCTCCTGGCCGTGTCGTTCACCTTATAGCACCAAGGTTTGGCGGCTAGGGTTCGAGTGTGGTGGGAAGATGTTTTGTAATGCGTACACTAGTAACGTGATATACTCGTCAGCTACGTCAAGATTAATGGCAGTGCAATCCCGTGTAGCTCATACCCGTATGCTTGACCCGTGGTGATTGAGGGTGAGCCACAGGTGTTGAGTTTATGCGGCAACAAACCAGTTTTTGGACAACTAAACATAGAAGTAACGCATATCGAAAATTCATTTAAAACAAAGGCACACCGTCTGTCGCAGAACGAGATCGAAATGTAGATATAAACACAACATAAACACGAACGCGTTGTAATATCCGAAACGAACCTACCAAGCAAAGCAGCAGGCGAGTATGCCTGCTGCCGAGCTGCCAAGCAAGCACGCTACCATTAGGCTACTGCGGTTTCTTCCACACGGCCACTACAGTAATAAACCTAATTAGCCCCGCCACGATGGTCTAGTAGTTATGGTACTCGGCTGCAGACCCGAGGGTCGCGGGATCGAATCCCGGCCGCGGCGGCTGCATTTCGATGAAGGCTAAATGTTGAGGCTCGTGTGCTGTGCGATGTCAGTGCACGTTCAAGAACAGGTAATCGAAAGTTCCAGAGACCTCCGCTACGGCGTCTCTCATAATAATAGCTGGTTTTGGGATGTTAAACCCCAGAAATCAATCAATGAATAAACCGAATTACCAGCAGTATGTTATCACGGTTCTGCTGTGATGTCAACTGCGCTTGTAGTGTTCGTGAAGCGCTTTCGGAACGATGTGATAAAAGAAAAGATATGCCCCATAGCACTCGACATGCTTTTGTCCAACTTTGTTCGATTCTGTATGAGATAATTCATCGGCCCAGGACACGGACATCGTGGCACCATATCCCGCATTATTCTACCATAAACGGATATCCGTGCTTCGCGCTAAGGAGAGTGCAAATGTCACTTCTAATGTCACCTACCATTTAGTAGCCACGATGCTCTTATGCTTCCTAGTTAGCCCCCGTTAAGCATGCACATACGCACACCGTTTGCACGAGGACGTCCATCCTACTGCAACATTTCGCTGAATTCGAGAAAAATTGATCATAGGCAATCTCCTGGCCGACTGCTTTGCATCACACCCATTCCTATAATGCGTGGGAATCGCCACCAGTCTTTTCCTGCTGAACTGCATAAGCCAGCGAGGTTTCGGTCTTACCTGGACGAGGGCAGTGCCGCTTAGCGCACCTGAATAAATTGAAGTGTAAAGAACTGACAGAACCGCTTGATGCCTCGAGGCCAACTGCCGTCGAGAGATTACCCGCTCGCGAGTTGCGAGACAGCAGATGACCGCGCGTACCTTGGCTGTCACTACCGCGTGACGCAACGAGAGTTGCATGCACACGGAACGGCTCGAACAGTCAGTAATGGGCACACACGAATCATTCAACCAACCATGCTCGCGGGCGCGCTAGGCGCAGCTGGGACAGGAAAAAAAACGGAAACGGAGGAAGTGCCGCATAAGAACAGTACAGCGGCCACTTCTACCAGGCTGCGCCGCAGTCAATGCGAAACCTGTGCATCCGAAGGTGCTTGGCACGCGAAAGCCTGCGGGACAGGACAAAAACAAAAAGTACCGACCGCGGCTCACACGCGATGCCGCGTCGCGGAAACTGACGAGGAGGCGTCATCACATTTCTATGATTAGTGTCCTTCCAGACACAACAAGAATAACAGCCAGTGCAGTGGAAATTTCGAAAAACTCCTTCCAGTCAAGGTGATTCCGCTCGCGCCAGAGGTGGCACCAGAGCTCTTTCTGTACTTTTGCATCCACATCGTGAAGTCGCGGTTCCGTTCCACCGACCGCGGCAGCGCATCCACCTACCCAAACTGAGGGAGAACGACCTGGTTAAGCGCGTGAGATGGCAGGAGATTGAGAAACCGAACGGACTGGAAGGGAACACCTGGGAGCTGGAACAAATCTACTCTTCGAAGGGAGGCGGGGGGGGGGAGTTTCTAGAAGCAGACACTGCCAGACGACATCAATCAAGTCCTCTCGTTCACTACAAAACGGGCACAGCCCTCCCAAAGGAATGGCCTTGACGGGCGTGAAAGTTATGGGCTGGCACCCTTGCGCGAGTGGCACATGAAGGTAGCGCCCTTCGCGTCGAGGACGTTGGTTGTTATCAGCTTCTACGAAGGTTTGTAGGAGGACAGGGCAAATCTTCCGATGTGCGCTGGTAGTGCAGGGGTTACAAGTGCGACTAAATTTTGGAGTTAACAGAAACTGTAGCATAAATAGGGCGCAAGTAGTAGCGCGCTACTTATGCTACAGTTTCCGTTAACTACAAAGTAACTTGACCCAGATGCTCCTATTGAAATCCACATGGATGCAAGTGGAGTTGGCCTTGGCGCTGTTCTTGCTCAACGCAAGTCTGGTTTCGATTAGTATGTAGTCGCCTACGCCAAGCGAACTCTCACCAGAGCTAAAGCAAATGATTCGGTCACGGAAAAAGAGCGTCTGGCCATCGTTTGGGCAATCACAAAATTTCGATGTTATGTACAGCCGTCTGTTTAACGTCCTGACTGGTCACCACGCCCTTTGCTAGTTAACGTCGCTGAAGGATCCATCTGGCTGCTTAGCCCGTTAGGCATTACGTCTGCAAGACTATGACATCCGTGTCGTCTACAGGTCAGGCCGCCAACATTAAGATACCGACGTGCTTCCTCGCTCTCCACTTCCCCATAA